>OY755250.1:35750774-36031032 GCA_963576725.1 Azorinus chamasolen | reverse complement strand
GGCGAACCTTAATTACTTTAATATTCTTTAATAAGAGGAAAACAAATGTGAAATAAGAAAACTCTATAACGATTACTTTAGAAATGACAGCAAAAAAAGAAAGTGTGACGGACAGGCAGACAGACGATGAAAAATCAATCCCTAAGTGACACATTGCCTCTCGGAAGGTGACAAAATAAAGGTGTCACTAATGGGGTAAAGGGTTATACGTAATACACACAACACATCTATCCTAAGATTCACCTAATCACAAGATTAGGTTTTCATACCAGTAGGTGCTAATAAACATGTACATGTATACGAGTTCTCGAGAAGAAAGTTAGAGACCAAGATATACGAGTCCTACAAAGAATATGCGACACACCTCTATCTTGAGTTGAACCAACATGTCATATTGCTATGTGCTACATGGTAACAAATCTCATTAGAATGAAAAGGTGTCTCTAAGGTGTAAAAAGATTTGTTCAGTACGATTTGAAACCATTTTATTACTTCATTTGGATGTGTTCTGAATGTTTTTATCGCTGTACGTTTGTATGCCTTTTGGGCGTGTAGAGTGATTTACATTTGTTTGTACACTTGTCAGCTATTTTCTGAGTGATACACCACACACATCTATCCTGAGATTCAACTTATCTAAACATAAGGTTTTATAGGTGCTGTTGTACATGTATACGAGTTCTTGAGAAGTCAGAGACCAAGGTCATACGAGTTCTAGGAGGAATATGCGACATATCTCTATCTTGAGTTGAGCCAACATGTCATATTGCTATGTTCTGTGGTCACAGATCTCATTGGCCTAAAATGGTGTCTAATAGGATAAATTGTTATAAGACATGTCTGAGTGTTTTACCTCAGAATGTTGGTATACCATTTGGGTGTGTAGTGACCTACCTCAAAATGTTTGTACACTTCTCAAATATTTTCTGAGTGATACACCACACACACCTATCCTTAATTTTACCTTATCACACCATTAGGTTTTCATACCAGTAGGTGTTATTGTACATGTATACGAGTTCTCGAGAAGGAAGTCAGGGACCAAGATTATACACTGTTAGTATTTCACTTGGACGTGGTCTGAGTGTTTATACCTCAGAATGTTGGTATACCATTTGGGCGTGTAGAGTGACCTACTTCAAAATGTTTGAACACTTGTCAAATATATTTTGATTGATACACAACACACACCTATCCTTAACTTTACCTTATCACACCATAAAGTTTTCATACCAGTAGGTGTTATTGTACATGTATACGAGTTCTCGAGAAGGAAGTCAGGGACCAAGATTATACAGTGCTAGAAAGACTATGCCACACACATCTCTCTTGAGCTGAGCCAACATGTCATATTGCTATGTGATGTGGTGAAAATTTTCATTGGCGTAAAAAGGTGTATCTAATAAGGTAAAGGGATATAGGACAGGTCAGGTGTGTTCAGTCCGATTTCAAACACTGCTAGTATTTCATTTGGATGTGGTCTGAGTGTATTTACCTTAGAATGTTGGTATACCATTTGGGCGTGTAGAGTGATTTACCCCGAAATATTTGTACACTTGTCAAATATTTTCTGAGTCATACACCACCAACATCTTTCCTAAAGTTCATCTAATCAAAACATTAGGCTTTCATACAGGTAGGTACAATTATACATGTATACGAGTTCTCGAAAATGAAGTCAGAGACCAAGATTATGCCAGTCCTAGAAAGAATATGCGACACACCTTTACCTTGAGTTGAACCAACATGCCATATTACTATGTGCTGTGGTAACATATCTCATTGGCATAAACAAAGTGTATCTGTGGTGTGATGGGTTATAGGACATGCCATAATTTGTTTAGTCTGATTTCAAACCTCTATAGTATTTCAGTTTGAGATGTTCTGAATGCTTTTTACCTCAGAACGTTGGTATACCATTTGGGCGTGTGTAGTGTGATTTACCTCCAAATGTATGTACACTTGTCAGTTATTTTCTGAGTGATACACCACACACATCTATCCTGAGATTCCCATAATCACAACATTAGGTTTCCGTAGGTGCTGTTGTACAGGTATACGAGTTCTCGGGTAGGAAGTCAGATACCAAGGTCATACATGTACGAGTCCTAGAAAGAATATGCCACACACCTCTATCTTGAGTTGAGCCAACGTGTCATGTTGCTATGTGCTGTTGTAACAGATTTCATTGAAGTAAAACGGTGTCTCTAATGGGGTAAAGGGTTTAAGGACATGTCAGATTTGTTCAGTCCAATTTCAAACACTGTTAGTATTTCACTTGGACGTGGTCTGAGTGTTTTTACCTCAGAATATTGGTATACCATTTGGGCATGTATAGTGACTTACCTCCAAATGTTTGTACACTTGTCAAATATTTTCTGTGTAATACACCACACAATTCTATCCTAGAATGTACCTAATCACAACATTAGCTTTTCCTACCCGTATGTGCTATTATACCTGTCTACATGTTATCGAGAAGGAAGTCAGAGACAAATATTAGGGTTAGGGTTAGGGTAAGAAAGAATATGCAACACCTTTATCTTGAGTTGAGCCAACATGTCATATTGCTATGTGATGTGTTAACAATTCACATTGGCGTAAAAAGGTGTCTCTAATAAGGTAAAGGGTTATAGGGCATATTTGATTTGTTAATCCGATTTCAAACACTGTTAGTATTTCACTTGGATGTGATCTGAGTGTATTTACCTCAGAATGTTGGTATACCATTTGGGCGTGTACAGTTATTTACCCCGAAATATTTGTACACTTGTCAAATATTATCTGAGTGATACACCACCCACATCTTTCCTAAAATTCACCTAATCACAACATTAGGTTTCCATACAGGTATGTACTATTGTACATGTATACGAGTTTTTGAGAAGGAAGTCAGAAAAAAAGATTATACAAGACATATTGCTATGTGCTGTGGGAACAGATCTCATTGGCATAAAAAGGTGTCTCTATAGTGTAAAGGGTTATAGGACATGTCGGATTTGTTCAGTCCGAGTCAAACCTTTTTTAATATTTTATTTGGAGGTGTTCTGATTCTGAATGGCGTGAAAAGGTGTATCTAATGAGGTAAAGGGTTAAAGGACAGATCAGATTTGTTCAGGCCGATTTCAAACACTGTTAGTATTTCATTTGGATGTGGTCTGAGTGTATACCATTTGGGTGTGTAGAGTGATTTACCTCCAAATGCTTGTACACCTGTCAGTTATTTTCTGCGTGATACACCAAACATATCTATCCTGAGATTCACCTGTTCACAATATTAGGTTTTCATAAGTGCTGTTGTACATGTTAACACATGTGTACATGCATACACATTCTCGAGAAGGAAGTCAGAGAAGAAAGTCATAAGAGTCCTACACAAGAATATGTGACACATTACTATCTTGAGTTGAGCCAACATGTCATATTGCTATGTGCTGTGGAAACATCTCATTGGCATAAAGTGTGTCTCTAATGGGGTAAAGGGTTATAGGACACCTGCTGTTGGAAATTGTGTAGGAGTTAAAATACAGACATCGCATTCTCGAAAAGTCAGAGACCAAGGTCATATGAGTATAGGAATCAGTCAGATTTCTAACACTGGTAGTATTTTACTAGGATGTTTTCTGGGTGCTTTACCTAAGAATGTTGGGTTACCATTTGGGCATGTTATACACCACACACATCTATCCTGAGATGCACCTAATCACAAGATCAGGTTTTCATTGGTGCTATTGTACATGTATATGTGTTCTTGAGAATGAATTCAGAGACCAAGATCATACGAGTCCAAGAAAGAATATGCCACACACCCCTATCTTGAGTTGAGCCAACATGTCATATTGCTATGTGCTGTGGTAACAGATCTCAGTACAAAGGTGTATCGAATGGAGTTAAGGGTTATAGGACATGTCAGATTTGTTCAGTCCAATTTCAAACACTGTTAGTATTTCACTTGGACGTGGTCTGAGCGTTTTTAACTCAGAATATTAATATAACATTTGGGTGTTGCGAAAGACTTACCTCCAAATGTTTGTACACTTGTCAAATATTTTTTTATTGATACATCACACACATCTATCCTACAATTTACCTAATAACAACATTAGGTGTTCAAACCAGTAGGTGCTAATGTAGATAATTGTACATGTATACGAGTTCTCGAGAAGGAAGTCAGAGACCAAGATTATACAAATCCTAGAAAGAATATACCACACATCTCTATCTTTAGCTGAGACAACATGTTATATTGCTATGTGCTGTGGTAAAACTTCTCATTGGCGTACAAAAGTATCTCTAATAAGGTAAATGGTTATAGGACATATTAGATTTGTTCAGTCCGACTTCAAACACTGTTAGTACTTTATTTCTCTTGGATGTGGTCTGAGTGTACTTACCTCAGAATGTTGGCATACCATTTGGGCATATAGAGTTATTTACCTCCAAATATTTGTACACTTGTCAATTATTATCTGAGAGATACACCACAAAAATCTATTCTAACATTCACCTAATCACAACATTAGGTTTTCATACAGGTAGGTACTATTGTAGATGTATACCAGTTCTCAAGAAGGAAGTCAGAGAGCAAAATTATACTAGTCCTACAAAGAATATGCGACACACCTCTATCTTCAGTTAAACCAACATGTCATATTACTATGTGCTGTGGTAACAGATCTCATTTGGCATAAAACTGTGTTTCTAAGGCGTAAAGGGTTATAGGACATGTCAGATTTGTTCAGTCTAATTTTAAACCTGTTACGTATTGCATTTGATGGTGCTCTGAATGTTTTACCTCAGAACGTTGGCATGCCATCTGGGCGTGAAGAGTTATTTACCTCCAAATGTTTGTACACGTGTCTGTTATTTTCTGAGTGATACACCACACACATCTATCCTGAGATTCACCTAATCAATATATTAGGTTTTCATAGGTGCTGTTGTAAATGCATGCGTGTTCTCGACAAGAAGTCAGAGACCAAGATCATGCATGTACGAGTCCTAGAAATTGTTCAGTCCAATTTGAAACACTATTAGTATTTCACTTAGACATGGTCTGAGTGTTTTACCTCAGAATGTTGGTATACCATTTGGGTGTTTAGAGTGACCTACCTCAAAATGTTTGTACACTTGGCAAATATTTTCTAATTGATACACCACACACACATATCCTTAATTTTACCTTATCACACCATTAGGTTTTCATACCAGTAGGTGTTATTGTACATGTATACGAGTTCTCGAGAAGGAAGTCAGAGACCAAGATTATACAAGTCCTAAAAAGAATATGTCACCCACCTCTATATTGAGCTGAGCAAACATGTCATATTGCTATGTCCTTTGGTAACAATTCCCATTGGCATAAAAGGTGTCTCTAATAAGGTAAATGGTTATAGGACATTCCAGATGTGTTCAGTCCGATTTCAAGCACTGATAGTATTTCACCTGGATGTGGTCTGAATGTATTTACCTGAGAATGTTGGTACAGTGCAACTCACTTATAACGAAGTCCTCGGGACCCTGTTATTTCTTTCGTTATATCCAAATTTCGTTATATCAGGTCCGTTTTACTGTGCGTAATAAGAGAGGGGGAATAAATTCTATTTTGTTATAAGCAGTATTTCGTTACATCCAATTTCGTTATAAGTGAGCTTCACTGTATACCATTTGGGCATGTAGAGGTATTTACCCCCAAATATTGTACACTTGTCAAATATTTTCTGAGTGATACACCACACACATCCATCATACTATTTACCTAATAAAAACATAAGGTTTTCATACCAGTAGGTGCTATTGTACATGTATACGAGTTCTCGAGAAGTCAGATCAAGATTATACCAGTCCTAGAAAGAATATGCCACACACATCTCTCTTGAGCTGAGCCAACATGTCATATTGTTATGTGCTGTGGTAAAAATTCTCATTGGCGTAAAAAGGTGTATGTAATGAGGTAATGAGTTAAAGGACATATTAGATTTGTTCAGTCCGATTTGAAACAGTGTTAGTATTTCACTTAGACATGGATGTGATCTTAGTGCATTAACCTCAGAATGTTGGTATACCATTTGGGTTTGTAGAGTGACCTACCTCCAAATGTTAAGCCAACGTGTTATGTTGCTATGTGCTGTGGTAGCAGATCGTAAAAAGGTGTCTCTAATGGGGTAAAGGGTTATAGGACATGTCAAATGTGTTCAGTCCAATTTGAAACACTATTAGTATTTCACTTAGACATGGTCTGAGTGTTTTACCTCAGAATGTTGGTATACCATTTGGGTGTTTAGAGTGACCTACCTCCAAATGTTTGTACACTTGGCAAATATTTTCTAATTGATACACCACACACATCTATCCTAAAATTTACCTAATCACAGCATTAGGTTGTTTATACTAGTGTGTGTTATTGTACATGCATACGAGTGCTCGAGAAGGAAGCCAGAGACCAAGATTATACCAGTCCTAGAAAGCATATGCGACACACCTCTATCTTGAGTTGAACCAACATGCCATATTACTATGTGCTGTGGTAACAGATCTCATTGGCATAAACAAAATGTCTCTAAGGTGTGAAGGGTTATAGGACATGCCATAATTTGTTCAGTCTGATTTCAAACCTCTATAGTATTTCATTTGGAGGTGTTCTGAATGTTTTTTTTACCTCA
This sequence comes from Azorinus chamasolen, assembly GCA_963576725.1. Classification (NCBI taxonomy): domain Eukaryota; kingdom Metazoa; phylum Mollusca; class Bivalvia; order Cardiida; family Solecurtidae; genus Azorinus; species Azorinus chamasolen. The sequence continues at coordinate 36,024,370 of OY755250.1, read as the reverse complement.
GATCGTTGGTATACCATTTGGGCGTATAGAGTGATTTACCTCCAAATGTATGTACACTTGTCAGTCATTTTCTGAGCGATACACCACACACATCTATCCTGTGATTCCAATAATCACAACATTAGGTTTCCGTAGGTGCTGTTGTACATGTATACGAGTTCTCGGGTGGGAATACAGATACGTAGGTCATACGTGTACGATTCCTAGAAGGAATACGTCACACAACTGAATCTTGAGTTGAGCCAACGTGTCATGTTGCTATGTGCTGTGGTAACAGATCTCATTGAAGTAAAAAGGTGTCTCTAATGGGGTAAAGGGTTTAAGGACATGTCAGATTTGTTCAGTCCAATTTCAAACACTGTTAGTATTTCACTTGGACGTGGTCTGAGTGTGTTTACCTCAGAATGGTGGTATACCATTTGGGCCTGTAGAGTGACTTACCTCCAAATGTTTGTACACTTGTCAAATATTTTCTGTGTAATACACCACACAATTCTATCCTAGAATGTACCTAATCACAACATTAGCTTTTCCTACCCGTATGTGCTATTATACCTGTCTACAAAATATCGAGAAGGACGTCAGTGACCAAGATTAGGGTTAGGTTTAGGGTTAGAAAGTATATTCCACACCTCTATCTTGAGTTGAGCCAACATGTCATATTGCTATTTGATGTGGTAGCAATTCGCATTTGCGTAAAAAGGTGTCTCTAATAAGGTAAAATGTTATAGGAAATATTAGATTTGTTCAGTCAGACTTCAACCACTGTTAGTACTTCACTTGGATGTGATCTGAATGTATTTACCTCAGAATGTTGGTATACCATTTGGGAGTTATTTACCCCGAAATATTTGTACACTTGTCAAATATTATCTGAGTGATACACCACCCACATCCATCCTAAAAGTCACCTAATCACAACATTCCCATACATGTATGTACTATTGTAATAGTATACGAGTTCTCGAGAAGGAAGTCAGAGACCAAGATTATACAAGCCATATTGCTATGTGCTGTGGGAACAGATCTCATTGGAATAAAAAGGTGTCTCTATAGTGTAAAGGGTTATAGGACATGTCGGATTTGTTCAGTACGAGTAAAACCTTTTTTAATAGTTTATTTGAAGGTGTTCTGATTCTCAATGGCGTGTAAACGTGTATCTAATGAGATAAAGGGTTATAGGACAGGTCAAATTTGTTCAGTCCGATTTCAAACACTGTTAGCATTTCATTTGGATGTGGTCTAAGCGTATTTACCTCAGAAGTTGGTATACCAATTAGGTGTGTAGAGTGATTTACCTCCAAACGTTTATACACTTGTCAGTTATTTTCTGAGTGATACATCAAACATATCTATCCTGAGATTCACCTATTAACAACATTAGGTTTTCATAAGTGCTGTTGTATATGTATACATATTCTCGAGAAGGAAGTCAGAGAAGAAAGTCATGAGTCCTACAAAAGAATATGTGACACAACTCTATCTTGAGTTGAGCCAACAAGTCATATTGCTATGTGCTGTGGAAACATCTCATTGGCATACAGTGTGTCTCTAATGGGTAAAGGGTTATAGGACACGTGTTGTTTGAACAGGTATAGGAGTTAAGCTACAGACCTCATATTCTCGAAAAGTCAGGGACTAAGGTCATATGAGTACGGAGAAGAATACGAGAAACACCTTATGTCAAATTTGTTCAGACAGATTTCACATATTGGTAGTATTTCACCAGGATGTGTTCTGACTGTTTTACCTCAGAATGTTGGGTTACCATTTGGGCATGTAGAGTTATTTACCTCCAAATGTATGTGCACTTGTCAGTTATACACACACACATCTATCCTGAGATGCACCTAATCACAAGATCAGGTTTTCATTGGTGCTATTGTACATGTATATGTGTTCTTGAGAAGGAATTCAGGGACACGTGTCATGTTGCTATGTGATGTGGTAACAGATCTCACTGAAGTTAAAAGGTGTATCTAATAGGGTAAAGGGTTATAGGACATGTCAGATTTGTTCAGTCCAATTTACCTCATGACAACATTAGGTGTTAATACCAGTAGGTGATATTGTACATGTATACGAGTTCTCGAGAAGGACGTCAGAGACCAAGATTATACAAGTCCTAGAAAGCATATGCCACACAGCTCTATCTTGAGCTGAGCCTACATGTTATATTGCTATGTGCTGTGGTAACAATTCTCATTGGCATAAGAAAGTTATCTCTAATAAGGTAAAGGGTTATAGGACATATTATATTTGTTCAGTCCGACTTCAAACACTGTTAGTACTGTACTTCACTTGGATGTGGTCTGAGTGTATTTACCTCAGAATGATGGTATACCTTTTGGGCATGTAGAGTTATTTACCCCCAAATATTTGTACACTTGTCAATTATTATCTGAGTGATACACCACACACATTTATCCTAAGATTCACCTAATCACAAATTAGGTTTTCATACAGGTATGTACTATTGTACATGTATACGTGTTCTCGAGAAGGAAGTCAGAGACCAAGATTATACTAGTCCTACAAAGAATATGCGACACACCTCTATCTTGATGTCATATTACTATGTGCAGTGGTAACAGTTCCCATTGGCCTAAAAAGGTGTTTCTTCGGCGTAAAGGGTTATAGGACATGTCAGATTTGTTCAGTCTGATTTTAAACCTGTTAAGTATTGCATTTGATGGTGTGCTGAATGTTTTACCTCAGAACGTTGGTATGCCATTTGGGCGTGAAGAGTGATTTACCTCCAAACGTTTGTACACTTGTCTGTTATTTTCTGAGTAATACACCACACACATCTATCCTGAGATTCACCTAAACAATATATTAGGTTTTTATAGGTGCTGTTGTACATGTATATGTGTTCTAGACAAGGAGTCAGAGACCAAGATCATACATGTACAACTCCTAGAAAGAATATGCCACACGCCTCTTTCTTGAGTTGAGCCAACATGTTATGTTGCTATGTGCTGTTGTAACAGATCGTACTGTAGTAAAAAGGTGCCTCTAATAGGGGTAAGGGGTTATAGGACATGTCAAATTTGCTTAGTCCAATTTGAAACACTATTAGCATTTCACTTAGACATGGTCTGAGTATTTTACCTCAGAATGTTGGTATACCATTTGGGTGTGTAGAGTGACCTACCTCCACATGTTTGTACACTTGTCAAATATTTTCTGATTGATACACCACACACATCTATCCTAAACTTTACCTAATCACAACATTACGCCTTCATACAGGTAGGTACTATTATACATGTATACGAGTTCTCGAGAAGGAAGTCAGAGACCAAGATTATACCAGTCCTAGAAAGAATATGCGACACACCTCTTGAGTTGAACTAAAATGCCATATTACTGTGTTGTGGTAACAGACAGATCTCATTGGCATAACAAAGCGTATCTGATGTGTGAAGGGTTATAGAACATGCCATAATTTGTTCAGTCTGATTTCAAACCTCTATACTATTTCAGTTGGAGATGATCTGAATGTTTTTTACCTCAGAACGTTGGTATACCATTTGGGCGTGTATAGTGATTTACCTCCAAATGTATGTACACTTGTCAGTTATTTTCTGAGCGATACACCACACACATCTATCCTGAGATTCCTAAAATCACATTAGGTTTTCGTAGGTGCTATTGTACATGTATACGAGTTCTCGGGTAGGAATTCAGATACCAAGGTCATACATGTACGAGTCCTAGAAAGAATATGCCACACACCTCAATCTTGAGTTGAGCAAACGTGTCATGTTGCTATATACTGTGGTAACAGATCTCATTGAAGTAAAAAGGTGTCTCTAATGGGGCAATAGGTTATAGGACATGTCAGATTTGTTCAGTCCAATTTCATACACTAAATATTTCACTTGGATGTGGTCTGAGTGTTTTTACCTCAGAATGTTGGTATACCATTTGGGCGTGTAGAGTGATTTACCTCTAAATGTTTGTAAACTTGTCAGTTATCTTATGAGTGACTCACACATCTATCCTGAGATTCACCTAATCTCAACATTAGGTTTCCATAGGTGCTGTTGTACATGTGTTCCATTTCTCGAGAAGGAAGTCAGAGACCAAGGTCATAGTAGTCCTACAAAGAATATGAGACAGACCTTTAACTTGAGTTGAACCAACACCGCTTATTGCAGTGGTAACATATCTCATTGGCGTTAAATGTGTCTCTGAAATTCCTGCAAATTTCGTTGGGATTAGGCAACATTTGAGAAGGATACAAAATGCCAAATGTTTTGTAGTGAATACATTGAGCCTTATGGGACACTGACCAGTGACTCGTAAATTATTTTGTTGAGTATACTATGACACCGGCAGCAGCCTTTTCACTTTTGAAATGTTTGTTTTACAAAGGGTCAAGTGTCAAGGTCACAATGTCAAAAGTTTGGATATGATAAGAAAGCCTTTGATAAAAGGGGCACATATGCTAACTATGGAAGCCTGGTTGGTATCTAATAGCTGAAAGGTTATATATAAGAAATTTAAAATTGTTCATTCAGATGTTCAAAGGTCAAGATCAAGGTCATAACGTTAAAACCTTTGGCACAAGTAGAAAGTTTTGTATCAAGTGACACACATGAAATCTATGCCTCATACAGTTTATAAGTTGAAGCAAAGTTTAAGTTTACAAAGACAGACAAGCCAAAAACAATGACCTAATTCTTCAACCTGCAGAACTTTATCAAATGAACAAATAATCTGGAAATGGGTGATCCTTCGAAGGCAAAAACAGACATGCAAAAAGAGAAAATTGCAGACTCAGTTTTATTGAGTCTGTTCATGAGTAGTAATTAAAAGTGCAACACTACTCACGCCCCTTGCACCAACTTAAGCAATATTCAATTTTCGATACTAATGACATCAAAACTAATGATCCCGAAGGACCAGAAAATATAACACTGAGAATGAAGTACTGGGTGACTTTTTACGGCCGCCACACAAGCATTTAACACAAGTTCACAGGTTTAACTCATTGAGCCCTTGCGACGAATATACTCGACATTTACAAACTGTGTACCTGTTGCGAGTACACTTGTCCTATGCAACCTGTGTAGACCCAGATCAGGGGGCTCCTTAAGAAGCCCTCTGATCAGGATCTGCACTGTTTGTCATTTTGAAATATGTTGCAAAAATAACCCTCATTAGCCACACAAATGACAAGAATTAAATGGAAACTCGAATTGTCCGTTTAAAGATTCAGGAGTGAAAGACATAATTATGTCAATACAGAGACCTATATAACAAGTATTGGAAATTTCTGAGCTTCATGCTAAATCTCTCATAGTCCCTTTTCTATTGGTGCGGTGGAGAGGCACTTGATAAAGCAACCAGTTTACTTGATCAAGCATCTCAAGATATGGTGAGAAAACTAGTTTCCAATACCTGTCGTGTTGGTCTGGTCTATAGGACACAGATTCCCCGACATCCTTAAATATGATAGTCAAAGTCATATAACCAAGCAAATGACTGCTAATCAATTTTCAATCGGCAAAATCATATACATGAGCCAAAGTGAAAAATTGCAAATGCATATTGATAAGTTTAAGTTTCTGTTTTTAATGTCAACTACTTTCTCAGTAGCATGTGAAATAAGATTTTAATTTTTTAATTAATATTGATTCTATTTTTAAGAATTACAGGTATTTCATCCAAAATGGTAGTTATTTGCACAATTTGTATCAAACTGCACAACTTGTACCATCATCATGCAGCGATCAAACTTTCAGATGTTCAACATACCCTACTTCCCCTGAAAATTATGACTAAACATGAAACAAACAAAACAGACAGATTTTAAAATTGCAGAGTGCATAATTGAATGCCTGAATTGCAGCAAGCTTGACTGTAGCCAATATTTCAGAATGACAACTGCTGACCATCACTGTACAATTTCCAATCTTCAGAAGTTTTTAACAGAAGACCTTAAATAATTTGCCTTGATAAAAATAGTTTGCATGATCTTGACAAAATTTTATGTGGTAGAGTTAACAAGGCATCAAAGATGATACAAATACCCTTACCAAGTTCTATTTACAGTAAAAATAGTCAAGATCACCAGATTCTGTCGAGCTCTATTTATAGTAATAGACTAATAGTGACCTAGTTTTTGACAACAGAGGGTAAGAATGCAAAATCACACAAGGAGTGATGTTTGTTAGCATGTGTGTGAAGTTTTGTAAAAATCAGATTAGAAATAAAGATTGTAGAGCAGTGATGCTAAAAGAGGGTCAACATAAGAACTTCCACAAGAAGTGATGTTTGTGAGCATGTGTGTGAAGTTTCGTGAAAATTGGATGAGAAATAGTCTGTAAAGTGATGACACCTTAGATTCAGTTCTATTTATAGTAACAGTGACCTAGTTTTTGACCCCAAACTTGCACAAGAAGTAATTTTTGTAAGCATGTGTGTGAAGTTTCATGAAAAACAGACAATAAATGAAGGCTGAAGAGCAGTGACAGTTAGATTTTGTAAAAATTAGATTAGAAATAAAGATTGTAGAGCAGTGATGCTATTAGATTTAGTCAAGTTCTATTTATAGTAACAGTGACCTTGTTTTTGGCCCAAGATGGTCAACATACAAACGAGCACAAGAAGTGATGTTTTGAAAGCATGTGCTTGAAGTTTCTTGAAAATAGTATAAGAAATGAAGGATGTAGAGCTGTGAAGCCATTAGATTCAGTCAAATTCTATTTATGGTTTCATTGACCTAGTTTTCGAATCCAAATGGTTTGACACTGGTATTGTACAAGAGCACCACAAGCGGGTGCAAACGCTCGTCTGTCGTCATTGTCAAACAAGAGTGTCTTGTCTTGTCGAGGTCTTGTTTAACATAAACTGGGGTTAACATATTTACTTACTCAAATTCTAAGTCCAATTAAGTGACCTTGACCTTGGATATACGAACCAGGACTTAACAGGCTACTGTAGCATGCCTTGATTAACATTGTGTTTAAATTTGAGAAGGATCCACCAAGTGGAATTTGAGTTAGAGATGTTGCAGACAGACAAGTAGGTTAACATTTTTGCTAAACGCAAATTCAAAGTCCAATTGTGCGACATTGACCTTGGATAAATGAACCGGGACTTGGCAGGCTACCGTAGTATGTCTAGATAAACATTGTTGTTAAATGTGGGAAGGCTCCACCGAGCAGAACTTGAGTTACAGATGTTACAGACAGACGGGTAGGTCAACATTTTTGCTAAACGCAAATTGTAAGTCAAATTAAGCGACTTTGACCTTGGATAAACGAACCGGGACTTGGCAGGCTACCGTAGCATGTCTAGATAAACATTGTTGTTAAATTTGGGAAGGATCTATCAAGGGGAACTTGAATAAGAGATGTTACAGACAGACGGGTGGGTCAACATTTTTGCTAAACGCAATTTCTAAGTCCAATTGTGCGACCTTGACCTTGGATAAACGAACCAGGACTTGGCAGGCTACTGTAGCATGTCTAGATAAACATTGTTATTAAATTTGGAAGGATCCACCAAGGGGAACTTGAGTTAGAGATGTTACAGACGGACAGACGGACGGACAGAGCCATTCCATAATACGTCCTGTTTTTTCAAAAGGGTGTATAAAAATATAAAGGGTCATAACTCCAAAAATGAAATCCAGAGTTATAGTTCTTAGGTAGGGGCCTTCCCCTCAATGAGATCTACTAACCTATGAAGTTTCATGTTGATACCTCTTATATTTTTCGAGTTATGGTCAATGTTAAGATTTCGGACAACGACAATGCCGGAGTTACGACAATAGCTCGTGATTTCTTCGAAACAGACGAGCTAAAAATGTGCTAATATAAATCAGAATAGTGAATTTTAGAATTTTACATCTGAGGGTTATTATAAACCAGTTCAGTGTATCTAAAATATTTATTAGATTATAGATTAGCCGAAATCATCTTCCTGAAATCATCCCTCATCATCATGTCATCTCATCATCCATTGGCGCTATATGATCTATTCAGTGTCACAGTGCCGTAAAACCCAACTCACTCTACTGCTCTGTCTACTATCTATTTATTGTTGCAAGCATTACCCTGGCGTTAAATGACATGTGGTATTGGGGATCTGTTATACATGTACATTTATAAGGCTATGACCCCCTAAGGGCGATTACACGGTGATACATGATACTAAATTTGGTTAATCGTGTTAGACTAAATAAATTTTACCCATAGATAATATCATTTATTTGTTTTGCAAACTCGCAATTGGTTACCAGAATCCTAATCGGTTAACCTGTAACATCCCTATTATCAACTAAATATATATTTTCTTGTATTCTCTAAACTTTTCAAAAGTAAACCGCATGTACTGACCGTTTACTCCATCGACAGGCCTTCTGATGCATCTGAAGCAGATGACTATTGAAAACATGGTAGGAAAAGCTGCCTTTGCTTGTAATGAGCAAATAATCAATTCAAATATAAGATCCAGATCAACCTGCACTTTCATACATCTGATCTGGATAAACAATGTTCACTTTTTATCAAGACTTTAATTATGATCAGCATGCCAGAACTGAATTTTTGCTGTTCTAATTGGCATCAAAAGGTGTCTCTAAGGGGTAAAGCGTTATTATACTTATACGACATATGTCAGACTTGTTCAGTCCCATTTCACACAAAGTATTTCACTTGGATGTGTTCTGAGTGATTATACCTCAGAATGTTGGTACATGTACATGTGTACCATTTGGGCGTGTTGAATGTTTTTACCTCAGAATATTAGTATACCACTTGTGTGGGTTGAGGGATTTACCTCAGAATGTTGGTCAACCATTTGGTCGTGTTGATAAGTAGTACCAAACAAGAAGTTTTAAGAATAACCTACCCCTACCACTGGCGGTCATATCTGTTAAGGGAAATAATTAGGAAAACTTTGATAGAAAGTCACCCAAAGATCATTTGTGTAAAATTCATTTTAAAATCTGGCTGATTTTAAAATTTCCACAATAGCCATGAACAGAAGACCTGCCCCACCCAATGGTGGCCATGGGTTTTAAGATAGGACATTAACAAACTTTGCAGAAATATTTATATGTTTTTACTATTGCTATCATAAGTAAACTTGCGACACCCACAGGTGGTCATGTTTTTTCAACTAGTAACATCATAGATCGTCACCAAAGGATCATTTGTGTAAAATTACTTTCAATTCAGATCAGTACATGTAGTTTCAGAAGATTTTTTAAGTTTATACTAAAAGAAGTGTTTTAGCCAGAGCTCTAAAATGGGCAGGGGAAATAAAAGTAGAATGGTGTTCCTCGGAACATATGTGTCACCTGCTGTATTAGCAAGCTCTTTCCGTAAATGAACCAGAATGGGGTAATCAGACATTACGAAGCTCACCTCCTGCACATTTTGAAAGGATACAAATTCAAATAAAAAACAAGAGGGCCATGAGGCCCTGAAGCGCTCACTTAGATTTTTGACCAAGAAGTCATCATTTGTACAACATTGGTAGAGAACCACAAGGCAAAGCAGTATGCCATTAATTAAAGGTTTAAGCCTAATGGTTTCAGAGAAAAATAATATTTCATATTTTTCCCATGAAGAACTGATAAGCCCTAAGGCAGTCAAGTTTTGCCCAGAGGCCAGGGTCGTAAGTTAAACATTCGTGGCAGAGGACCAAAAGCCAAGCTACATATTTGTAGACGACCATTAGATCATGTCATATACCAAACATCAAAGGTCTAGGCCTTACAGTTTCAGAAGATGTTTAAAGATTTTCTTATGAAAAACTGATAAGCCCTTGGGCGGGGCCATTTTTGGCCCAGTGGTCATAATTTGAACAAATTTTGTAGAAAACCATTACATCATGCTACATGCCAAATATCAAAGGTCTAGGCCTAACAGTTTCAGACAAAAATATTTTTAAAGATTTTCCTGTGAAAAACTGATAAGCCTTTGGGCGGGGCCATTTTCGGTCCAGGGTCATAATTTGAACAAGCTTTGTAAAGGACCATTAGACAATGCTACATGCCTAATATCAAAGGTCTAGGCCTTACCGTGTCAGAGAAAAATATTTTTAAAGATTTTCCTATGAAAAACTGATAAGCCCTTGAGCGGGGCCATTTTAGACCCGGGGGTCATAATTTGATCAAATTTTGTAGAGGACCATCAGATCATGCTACATACCAAATACCAAAAGTCTAGGCCTTACAGTTTCAGAGAAAAAGAATTTTAAAGATTTTCCTATGAAAAACTGATAAGCCCTTGGGTAGGGCCATTTTTGGCCTGGGGGTCATAATTTGAACAATTTTTGTAGAGGACCATAAGATCATGCTACATGCCAAATATCAAAAGTCTAGGCCTTACAGTTTCAGAGAAGATTTTTAAAGATTTTCCTATGAAAAACTGATAAGCCCTTGGACGGGGCAATTTTTGGCCCGGGTGTCATAATTTGAACATTTTTTGTAGGGGACCATAAGATCATGCTACATGCCAAATATCAAAAGTCTAGGCCTTACAGAAACTGTTTCAGAGAAGAAGATTTTTAAAGATTTTCCTATGACAAACTAATAAGCCCTAGGACAAAATTTGGTTAAAATCGGGTCAGTAGTTTCAGAGGAGATGTCGTTTGAAAATGTGGACGGACGACGGACGGATCACGGTCACAATAACTCACCTGAGCATTTGGCTCAGGTGAGCTAAAAACTTAAATATTGATGCGGATGATGTCAAAAAATCACTGAACCAAAACATATTGGGTGTATTCAGCAAATGATGCATGTATGTAGTAGGCTAGCTAAGCTGTATCTATGATCTAAGTTTCAAAGCTAAAGCACTTAACGGTTTGAAATACAGACCCTCACAAAAACTTAATATTGATTTAATTACATTCATAAATGGTCAATTATCATTACAATTACAGGAGTTCTATGAGTGTAATTAATTAAATTACAATTACTTTGCCAAATGTAATTAATTACATCTTAATTACATGTACTTTGAAAAGGCTGGCAACAACACATGTTTGAGAAATTACACTCACTGAATTCTGGTCATGTATCATAAGTATTTTTATAAACATCTTTAAATGCTCACTGGATTCATACGGTACCAATATACAAAATAATAAATCTTCATCAGGAAGCTGTCATAAATATGTAATACACAAATGGTCTGATCAGGGTCGACACTTATTCTAACTCTGGAATACTGCAGATCTACCGTACAAGTAAATATCAGGAATGGAAGAAAAATAGTGGTTCATGTAGAGAATTTAAATTTAGTACCTGGTAGGGTCAATGATAATCATTTTCAGTTTGGTTCTGGGTGAGGAACAAAGTTTATTCTTTATCTGGGGTATTCGTCCAGATTCAAGCTGATGCAGCTTTCCTCATCTTTTATTTAAAACAAGAGCTGTCCACAGACAGCGCGCTCCACTTTCTTTAATGCTGGATAGTATAGTGGAAGTCTAAGTCAGAAAGGGGAGATAACAACAGCAAAATTAATTTAAGGGTTACCTGCCCTTGTGAAATGGGTCCCCCTTGTAATTGTTAACATATATACCAAAGTTGAACCAAATATCTCTGACAGTTTCTGAGACATGGACCTGAAAATAAAACTTAATCAACAATGAAAATTCTAAGTCGAAAAAAGGGGCATAACTATGGCAAAATAATTTTAGGGTTACCTGCCCTTGTGAAATGGGTCCCCCTTGTGAGAGTAAACATACATACCAAATATGAACCAAATATCTTTGATGATTTCTGAGAAAAGGACCTTAACAAAAAGGTTAACCAACCCCGACAAGAGGGTCATGACAATAGCTCCACTTTTTGAAAAAGTGGAGCTAATGACACTTGGAAACAATGTATACCCAGATCAAAGTGCTATTATAGGAGCCCTTTGAACAGGGTCTGCACTGTTTGAAATATAACTCTAGGTTTTGTTCTAAGTTAAAAACTGCAACACATTCCCATAAAATGCAGATATTGATTAATTCAACATTTTGATATGCTATATGACTATGGAGCAGTATTTGGGTCAAAATTATAGTTATGATTTTACCAAGCGAATACTGTTATCTACATGCTAGTTGTTAATTTAGATACTCATTTCGATGTTGTTAAATACAATTTATCTATTTAAACTTCTATTTTAATTGTCTTTTCCGTTTTTCAACAATCTTATGTTTCATTCGCAATCTCAGAAGCTAGCCGCCTTATTCTACATGCCTCATTCTATATTCTTTATTCTACATTCTTCATTCTATATTCTTTATTCTTCATTCTATATTCTTCATTCTATATTCTTATCGCTAAACGGTAAATGTTTCAACTCAAATTATTACGAAACTAACTCACCAAATACTAGCTCTAGCTACACTACGCGATGACAACTATTGAATATTCATATAGGAAATAATGACGTCATGAAAATCAATTAGAATAGTGTTTAAAATGGCTGATGTGAACACATGGACTTTTAGCCATGGCAGAAACTGTAGAATCAGATCTAACCATTTCATAAGCAAACAGAGCAGACCCTGATCAGACATTCTATATTCTTTCTTTACTATATGCACTCGGGGTGTCAATCAGCTTGAATACTGATGCCGCACTGAACCACCCGGTGTCTGATCTAGATCCAAACTGCATGCAAAATCAATCTTGGATTCACTCATAATATGGTAAAGGTTGACACTTTCCCCCATCTATTCATGTAAAAATCATGAATGTTAGAATATGAATTAGATCTAGATCCTAGATGTATTTTATCATGGCATCACAAACAAGTGGTAGAAACATTAGAATCAGATCGACATTGTTTCATAATCAAACAGAGTAGACCCAGGTCAAACGGCTCCTATAGGAGCCGTCTGATATGGGTCTGCTCTGTTTGCAGGATCGAGTCAAAAGTCGGTCATATGAGGGAAAGGGTTACAGATACCATTCGTTATCACCAATTCATTCATACAAAAAGCATAGATTCTATATAAACCAACCAAATGTTAGCTTGTTTTCTTTCTCGAAACGCCCAAATGTTATTTGCTAAAATACTGGGTTTGACACCTCTGTTTATATGTAGAGTAAAAGTCCCTTATTTCGACACCTTAAGACATATTCGTCGTAACGATAAAAGTTTGTTGCACTCCGACATGGCAACAAAGAAAGACGTACATTTACCCTGTTTTTGAATTACTATTGCTTATGAACGTGTATGAGTTTGAAGTGCAATACGTTACTAACTTGATCTGCTTTGGGTTCTTTATTTCGACAGGGGGACTTATGACGCACTTATATGACTTTTGACGTAAAGATGACGTGCAGTAATGCCTACACAGTTTTCTTTTAGTTTTATTGTCATATATACAAAATGACGTCATAGAACATAACCCTCGCCACTCGTGAAAATATACCGTCTGGTGTTCACTCGATGAAATAAATTTCGATCTTCCACCGAAACTAACAAATATCCTCTATATATTCTTTACCTTACAATGACTTTCAATGATTAACAATGATTTTCTACAATTGCTAAATACCTTTTAACGTTGTCATCAAGTAGAGCTAGTATTTTGTGAGTTAGTTTCGTAATAATTTGAGTTGAAACCTTTAGCGATAAGAATTAAGAATTAAAAATGAGGCATGTAGAATAAGGTGGTTAGCTTCTGAGATCAAGTAGAGCTAGTATTTGGTGGGTTGAGAACAAGTAGAGCTAGTATTTGGTGAGTTAGTTTCGTAATAATTTGAGTTGAAACATTTAGCGTTTAGCGATAAGAATCAAGAATATAGAATGAAGAATATAGAATGAGGCAGATCAAGTAGAGCTAGTATTTGGTGAGTTATTTTCGTAATAATTTGAGTTGAAACATGTAGCGTTTAGCGATAAGAATTAAGAATATAGAATGAAGAATATAGAATGAGGCATGTAGATTAAGGCGGGTAGCTTCTCAGAACTATAATTTTGACCCAAATACCGCTCCATACATGACAGAGTAAATTTAAGAAAACAATGTAGACTGAGATGAGGTGCCTTCTATATGAGCTGTCACATTAGGGTATGTACCGGTACTGTTAGCAATGCAGACTACATACTGGTAATGTTTGCAATTGGAGAATGAATATTACAATTTTACCATTTTCACGAGGTGTGTTTAATTAATCAGTGGGTATATCGTATAGTTATAAAATTCTGCAGCAGAGCAACACTTTGCAAAATATGGGATCTCATTCAATTGAATATACATGTAATACGTTATTTGAATTTCATTGTATATTAAACAAGATACTACACTGAAATAACATTTGTTATTTAGTCACTTTCTCTATATGGTGTCAGTGTTTAAAAAAAAATCTATTAAAATCACTGAATGGCTGTGCTTCATAGTATACATAACCAAAGTAATTGAAAAGTAATTGAAAAGTAATAATCCATTACACCTTACTTGAGACTGTAATTAATAATGCAACATGCTGTACTCGTTGAGGTACATCAGTATGTAGAGTTTCCAGAACTGACCTACTGCAAAAACTTAATGTTAACCCAAGAGGTCAAGGTCAAGGTAACTAAATTGTAGTGAAATGTGCTGTACTCATTTAGCGCATCAGCATGTGAATTTTCCTGATTTTATGTGCAGTACTTAGTCCAGAACAACCCTAAGTGCAAAAACTTAACGTTGACCCCAGAGGTCAAGATCAGATCAAAGGTCAAGATCAGGAAAACTGCAATGCATCATGCTGTTCTCATTGAGGCACATCAGCATATTACGTTTTTTAACAGTAGGTACAGTATTTAGTCCAGAACAGAACACAAAACCTTAATGTTGACCCCAGAGGTCAAATGTCAAGGTCACCAAACTGCGGTGCAACATCCTGTACTCATTGAGGAAAATCAGCATATGAAGTTCCATTAACCGTAGGTGCAGTAGTTCGTCCAGAACAGACTTTAATGAAAGACCTTAACACTGACCCCAGAGGTGAAAGGTCAAGGTCATCACCAAACTGCAGTGCAACATGCTGTACTCATTGAGACACATCAGCATATGAAGTTTTATGATTGTAAAAACAGTATTTAGTCCAAAACAGACTTTAACACAAAACCTTAATGTTGATCCCATGTCAAGGTCACAAAACTGTGGTGCTATGCGCTGTACTCTATAAGGCACATCTACGGTTCAATTTTCATTGACCTAGCCCATATAGTTTTTGAGATAACAGTCCAGACATTGACACAGGGGGTATAGCATAAGCCCCACCCCCTCACTTCTGGAGGTGGGCTAAAATGGGGAATAACTTGCACAATATTGATGCAAACGTTATAAACCTTGTGCAAGACACTTTCGCTTATCAAGCTCTTTCCATAAATGACATTCAATCTCAAAAGCTTCAGTACAACTGAAGTTATCTGCGGGAAAAGAAAATATGGGAAAGGGGGATAACTACCACAGTATTGATACAAGAGTTATGATCCTTGTGCAGACACTGTCGCCTCTGCATAAAGCCAGTAACACAAAACGGCAGAAGGCAAACTCTCCAGAGAAGAGGAAAATTTTAACAAAATAATACATGGAAAGCCCAAGAACTGTTTTAACAATGCAGTCCAAAGAACATCTAAATCCTCGCCACCTTGAGTCGACATGAATGCCGCATGCACACTGCACATCGTCTCAACTTGATTAACATTTGAGGCAAGTTTTATGAAAATCCTTCCAGGGGTATAGGAGATATGGGGTGGACTTGAAATTGTTACAGACACAAAAATGACCTTCAAATGTGATCTTGACCAGATATGAATGACACATGTGTTCTGCGCATCATCTCAATTTAGCTAACAATTGACTCAAGCTTTATGAAAGTATTTCAAAAGACAAGAAAATGTTATGGAAATAGAAGGTTAAAACATTTGACCTTCAAATAAGACCTTGACTTTGAGCCAACATAACTTCTGCAAATCGTCTCAACCTGGTTAACATTAAAGGCAAGCTTCATGAAAATCCTTCCAGTGGTATAGCCATAATAGGGGATATGGAGCGGAAACGAAATTGTTACGCACAGATAGTTGACTTTCATATGTGACCTTGACCTTGAACCAACATGACTGCCACATGTTTTATAAATATCGTCTTTGAGGCAAGTATCATGAAAATCCTTCCAGGGGTATAGGAGATACATGTACATGTATGAAGCGGACACAAAATTACACTTGACCTTCACATGTGACCTTGACCTGACATGACTATCACATGTGTTCTGCACATCGACTCAATTAAGCTAACATTTGACTAAAGATTTGTGAAAATCCTTCAAAGTGTTTAGAAGATATGGAGCCGAAATGAACATTATGGAAATTGAAGGTTAAAACACTTGGCTTTCAAATGTGACTTTGATCTTTAGCAAACATGACTGCCACATGTGCTCTGCACATCAACATAACTTGGTGAACATTTGAGGCAAGCTTCATGAAAATTCTTCCAGGGGTATAGGAGATATGGAGTGGACACAACATTACACATGACATTCAAACGTGACCTTAACCTTGAGTCAACATGACTGTCATATGTGTCCTGCACATCGTCTCAATTTATCTAACATTTGACTCAAGTTTTATGAAAACCTTTCTATGGGTTTAGAAGATATGGTGCGGACAAGAAAATGTAAGGAAAATTGAAGGTTAAAACATTTGACCAAAGGTGTCCATCACCTTGTGCCAACATACTGTCAAATATAATTGCACATCGTCTGAACTTGATTAACATTTGAGTCAAGTATTATAACAAGAGGACCAGAATGGCCCTGAAGCGCTCACCTGACAATCAGAGGAGAAGATTTTCAAAGTTTTTCCTATAAAGTTTTCTATATGTTCCTATAGAAAACTAGCCTACCCTGGGGCGTGGTATAAATTTTGACCCAAGCGGCACAATGTATATAACTTTTGTAGAGGACCTGAACATGATGCTATGTGCCAAATATGAAAGCTGAGAACCTTCCAGTTTCAGACGAGAAGATTTTCAAAGTTTTACTATGTGTTTCTATTGAAAACTGACTACCCCTGGGGCGGGACGAATTTTGACCCCAGGGGCATAATTTATATGACTTTTGTAGAGGACCTGAACATGATGATATGTGCCAAATATGAAAGCTGAGAACTTTCTGGTTTCAGAGGAGAAGATTTTCAAAGTGTTACTATATGTTTCTTTTAAAAAACAAGGCACCCCTGGGGCGGGGCCAATTTTTGGAGGACCTAAAGATGATACTATGTGCCAAAGATGAAAGCTGAGAACCCTGTAGATTCAGAGGAGAAGATTTTTAAAGGTTCAAATTGTTGAAGACGGACGACGGACTATGCATGCCGACGGACATCAGGCAATCACAAAAGCTCACCCTGAGCAAATTGTGCTCTGGTGAGCTAAAACATTCAAGGGATATAGGAGAGATGGAGCAGACATGAAATTGTAATGCACAGACAGACAGACGGAGGCCATTCCTATAACCCCCTCCCTCTCTGCGACGGGGATTAAAAAGCAACAATGGCATTTTGTCTATGAAGAACTATATGCAAGACATTACACTGTGCTCTAAAAGTGTTTAAATGTCAAAATAAACTATTTTGTAAATTTTAACACTGGAAGGACAGCAGAGGGAGGATAAAAGGACATGGGGAGCAAGGTGATTCCTATGAATAGCCCCCATCACATGTAGTTGGGGTATAATAACTACTTGATAATAATATATGGCACTCACCAATACAGGTATCAATGAATTTAAGAGTAAATTTCTCAGCAAGTCACTCTGAGCATCCTCTCTTTGGCTCTTCAATCTTCTCTTCATCACTACAACAATAACAAGAACAGTCAGCAACAGAATGCTACATTGAATATTCCATTTCCATTAAATAATAAAATGATTAATGGGTTATCCTACACTAAGAATTGGAAAGCCATGTCAAAAAGTGTATACCCAGTTTAGGCAGGTATCACAGTTCAATAGGCAGTATATACAGTGTCTGAAAATAGTTGTCAAATGTGGGTCTACACTGTTTGGAAATCCATTAACCCCTTACTCCATCTATAGGCTCTTTTGAAGACAGGCGACTTTCTATAGTCGGTTGAAAGTAATGCAGAATGCCCCTTAAGGCAGCATTTTAATTTCAGTATTTTAATTTCAGCCAGCTTTAACCCTTTACTCCATAGATACGAATTTTTTATGGCCTTTAATTAATCATTCAACAAGAAAATAGTACAACTTTATACAGTCATCAATATGCCTCATAAAAATGTTTCCTATATCCTAGCAGATGGTAGCTTATTAACCCATTCCCGCTATTTTTAGACCCAACTTCTTCGAATAAATCTACCGAAAAGGAGCATAAAGGAAAATCTTAAAATTTTGTAGCTTGAAACCACTGTGATAAATAGAGCATTTGCTCCTGTAGGAGCAAATGCTCTATTTATCACAATGGTTTCACAAAGTGACTTTTACAGAAGCGTCAAAAGGTATCAATATGCGGGAATGGGTTAAGCAGACAAGCAGAATGCTCTTTAATACTGAAAGCAAACTAGGGAGTAAACTAAAGGGTTAATTAAGCTATCATCTGCTAGAATACAGATTTGGCTTGGTTTGTTAATGTCTGTTTCTGCCATCTAAGGACTATTTGGATTCCCTAGAAATAGGGGAGCGGATACAGAGAACCTGGACATGATGCTCTACTCTTATTATCGACAGTCAGAGTTCTCTGGTTCTTTTAGATAAATTCTGAAGGGAGGTGATCCCCCGAAAGCAAAAATAGCAACACAAAAAGAGAAAAAGAGAAAATTGCAGACTCGATTTTATTGAGTTTGTTCATGAGCAGTAATTGAGAGTGCAACACTGCTCACGCCCCCTAGCACCGGCTTAAGTGGTATTCAATTTTCAGAACAAGAAGTACTGAAATTCATGATCTCGAAGGATCAGAAGGTATAACAAGTCTCATCAGAAAGACTTGTTCCGGCGGGGATCAAACACATGACCCCTGAGATTCTAAGCGAGTGTGTTACCACTCGACCATATCCGTTGGTGCTAGAATATGGAAAATAATTTTATAATATATATTATTCATGACTGTATAAAGTGTAACTATTTTTTCAGTGGAGGAATAAATTAAATCTAGAAAAATGTGTACATGTATCTATGGAGAAATGGGTTAATATACCATTATACGAAATAATCATGTAAAACAATTAGTAATAGTACTGTATTTTCATTATTCAAATGCCTCATTATTTAGCAATGTCATTGAAATACAATCATACTTATGTATGAATTACATGAAAATCTGTGAAACCCACCCTCATCCCCTATAATAAACCCCTGCTGTGACAGCTCGAGGTTGTTAGTTAACAGAATGCACAAGGGTACATGTATCAAGCTGGTTTACTGGCCAGATTTAAATGATTTTGCATTGGGCCAGTGTTACAATACAGTAACCACTATATCAACAAGTAGCTATGCAGCTACTGAAATCTCATTTTAGGCCTGCTGTAAACACTGATGTATTGGTTTTATCAAATGCTTGCTCAATATGGAGATTGGAGTAATATGTTTTGTTTGATAAAGACTACTGTAAATGTAACTACGCCTACAGCAACTTCTGATTCTAGAGTGTTCAAAAAGCTTTTCTAATGTTTGACCTAGTGACTTTATTTTTAACACCATGTGACCCACTTTCAAACTAGTCCGAGGCTTAATCAAAACAATCATTCTGATAAAGTTTCATGAAGATTCAGCCACAAATGTGACCTCTAGATTGACCTCTAGAGTGTTCACAAGTTTTTTCTACTATTTGACCAAGTGACCTAGTTTTTGACCGCACATGACCCACTTTCAAACTTGTCCCAGATTTTATTAGGTCAATGATTCTGACCAAGTTTCATGAAGATTGGGTTAAAATGTGACCTCTAGAGTGTTCACAAGGTTTTTCTACTATTTGACCTAGTGACCTAGATTTTAATCCCACTTGACCAACTTTCGAACTCGTCCAAGATTTTATCAAGACAATCATTCTGATCATGTTTCATGCAGATTTGACTAAAATTGTGACCACTAGAGTGTTCACAAGCAAATTGATGACGACGCACGACGAACGCTGGACATTCATTGAAGTTTCACAAGAGCTCACCCTGAAAGAAGTTTGAACTCCCAAAAACAAACTGCCGAAAGGTTTGGCTGTTAAAGTCAGCACTATCTGTGACTAGGCTACTCTGATTTTCCCACCTGTATATGTCCAAGCATTCTGTTTTTCAGAGCTGTTAATACACAGGCTTTCTTCTACATAGTGCATTCTTTTACAATCTTAAATCCAATCCTGTTATAAAAAATCGAAATCGAATCAAAAAGTTTTGAATATTTCCATCCCTGAATTATTTAATTTTTTTATCCGAGGTCCAATTGTCATTCTATTCTGTAAGTAGCCTGCGGCCATTCAATTTCAATAAAATATGTGCATGATTGGTAATTAAAATAAAATCTATAATACATGAGTTATGAGTAATTAATAGATCCAAGGTAAGCGTACCTGTCATAGCCAAGAAAATACATTGTACACCGTTATCAGTCTGCATTCAATGAAATAATACTTTAAATTTAAGACGAAAATTTACCGCCTCCTTAACGTGATGACACTACGACGCAGGACTCTACAAATCCTAAAACTTTTACTCGTTTACTTTTACAATTAATGACATTATAGATACTTAATAGCTGATTTTTTATTATAAATGTGAATGTTTCAATGACTTGTTTGCTTTGACAAAAAACTGTAGAATCAGATCTATATCCTGTCATAAGCAAACAGAGCAGACCCTGATCAGACGGCTCCTATAGGAGCCTTCTAATCTAGGTCTACTCTGTTTGCAAATAAGTAACAAGAGGGCCATGATGGCCCTGAAATCGCTCACCAGAGGGAAAGATTTTTAAAGTTTCAACTACATGTATGTTTCTAAACAAAACTGGACACCTGTTTTGTGGGGTGTTGTTTGACCCTTTCTCTGTATAATTATAATGGTAAGCTTTCTGGGATGATTTGCGTTATTATAAATATGTTCTTAGTCCAATACCGAACGTTTACCGACCGTTAACTTGGAAAGCATATTTCGCACAAAAAATATGTGGAAAAGTTTCATTTTCCATTACATATTACTACGCATAACCTAACAACTCCTTGATATATTGCGTATTTAGAAACGAACGACAACTCTTGTAGAGCACGTTTCGTAACAAAACCAGTTCACAACGGGACGTTTCGAACCCCTTCAGAATTAGAGTACTGATGATTGTTTCAAAGCAGAAATTGTATAAAAATCGCAATTTCAACAATCTATACAAACGGAATTGTTATGGAAATGGAAAATTAAATTTGTTAACAATAACTGGTGATAATAACCATTGTGATAAATCGAGCATTTGCCTTAGTGATAAATAGAGCATTTGCACCATTAGGGTAAATGCACTATTTATCACAATGGTTTCAAATCTACACAATTCTGAAATTTTCCTTTTCTCTAATTAACCCTTTTCCTCATATAAACATGTTTTCACGCATTTGCAAACAGAGTAGACCCAGATTTACTTCTTTGAATAAGCAGACAACATTTCTAACAGATGACAACCCTATCACTGCTTAGCATGACTTAAACAAAATTAGCACACTGTTTGAACTCAGATCTGACACATACCGGTATGTAACTTTATATGTGGTTTGTTTATGAGTTAATTTACTCCTATGGAGCAAATGCTATATTTATCACAATGGTTTGAAATCTACACAATTCTGAAATTTTCATCTTCTCTAATTAATGCTCCTTATCAGTAGATTTATTCAAAGAGGTAGGATCTGAAAAAAGGCTTTGTGATAAATAGAGCATTTGCTAACAATTGTGATAAATAGAGCAAAAGCTCCATAGGAGTAAATGTTCTATTTATCACAAAGGTTTCAAATCTACACAATTCTGAAATTTTCCTTTTCTATAATTAATGCTCCTTATCAGTAGATTTATTTAAAGAGGTAGGATCTGAAATAAGCCTTGTGATAAATAGAGCATTTGCTCCATAGGAGTAAATGCTCTATTTATCACAATGGTTTCAAATCTACACAATTCTGAAATTTTCCTTTTCTCTAATTAATGCTCCTTATCAGTAGATTTATTCAAAGAGGTATAATAGTCACTTTATGAAACCATTGTGATAAATAAAGCATTTGCCTTTGTGATAAATAGAGCATTTGCTCCATTGGAGTAAATGCACTATTTATCACAATGGTTTCAAATCTAAACAATTCTGAAATTTTTCTTTTCTCGAATTAACCCTTTTCCTAATATAAACATGTTTTCACGCATTTGCAAACAGAGTAGACCCAGATTTACCTCTTTGAATTCTAACAGATGACAACCCTATCACTGCTTAGCATGACTTGACCAAAACTAGCACACAGTTTGGATTCTGATCTGACACAGACCGGTATGTAACTTTTATATGTGGTTTTGTATATGAGTTAATTTACTCCTATGGAGCAAATGCTCTATTTATCACAATGGTTTGAAATCTATCAATTCTGAAATTTTCCGTATCAGTAGATTTATTCAAAGAGGTAGGATCTGAAAAAAGCCTTTGTGAGAAATAGAGCATTTGCTAACCATTGTGATAAATAGAGCAAAAGCTCCATAGGAGTAAATGTTCTATTTGTCACAATGGTTTCAAATCTACACAATTCTGAAATTTTCCTTTTCTATAATTAATGCTCCTTATCAGTAGATTTATTCAAAGAGGTAGGATCTGAAAAAAGCCTTGTGATAAATAGAGCATTTGCTCCATAGGCGTAAATGTTCTATTTATCACCATGGTTTCAAATCTACACAATTTTGAAATCTTCCTTTTCTCCAATTAATGCACCTTATCAGTAGATTTATTCAAAGAGGTATAATAGTCACTATATGAAACCATTGTGATAAATAGAGCATTTGATCCATAGGAGTAAATGCTCTATTTATCACAATGGTTTCATTCTGTAGCATTCTGCTACTTGTACAGAAAACAACAGTCAGCTAGAAAAAACTGGCCACCCCTGGGACCATGGCGGGGCCAATTTTGACTCCAGGGACATAATTTATACAACTTTTGTAGAGGACCTATAGGTGATGCTATGTGCCAAAGATGAAAGCTGAGAACCCTGTAGATTCAGAGGAGAAGACTTTTAAAGTTCAAATTGTTGACGACGCACGACAAACGCCGACAGACGACGGACATCAGGCGATCACAAAAGCTCAAAAGCTAAAAAGGCGTTTGGATCCTAGTTGAAACGGTTCTCAGAAGCCACAGCGGAGAATCTCGAGAAACACGGTAATTTTGACAGGTTGGAAAGAACCTCGTAACCGACTGCTTACCACAAAACCGGCTATTTGAACGCTTGCCAGCGCTGAATCAGGGCTGCATACAATAGCTAGTAAGCAGCTGTGACACTTACTGCGAAAACTTTATGTTCACTGTTGGACAGATGATATTGTCTCCAAACCATTTGTTTAGCTTTCATCATCCATTTATGCCAAGTGACCAGTGACCAGCAAGCTGATTGAACGAGGGCTGAGTTTCGACCAATGAAATTTGCCATTACAATATTAGTCATGTGATACAAACATGGTGTGGAATTTGAATAAACTGGAAAATGTTCATTTGAACACCCAAATTATACTTCTTAGAAGCCAATCAAACACGGTTTTCGCAGTAAGTGTCACAGTTGCTTACTAGCTATTGCATACTGCCCTGATTCGGCACTGGCAAGCGTTCAAATAGTCACTTTAGTCAGTAAGCGGGCGGTTGCGAGGTCGTTTCCGACCTATCAAAATTACTGTGTTTCTCGAGATTCTCCGCTGTGGCTTCTGAGAACCGTTTCAACTAAGAGCTTTTTGCTTTGCAGTTACATACGTAGGCTATACATTAGACAACTTATTGGCAAAAAGCTTTACCCGATATACCGTTTGATTGAATCGGTTGGGATTTTACTATCAATGATCGGTTCAAACTAAGTAACTAATTATTAATTGTATAATCAGTTCAGCAACACTATTCAAATAAATGAACTAGTATTGTACTTTGTACACATAAATTGCTGTTCTAATAAGGAAAATGTACATAGATAGGGTAGAAATTGGTGCAAATACACGTTTTAACGTTTTTACAGGCTTTTTCTCTATTTCACCTTTTTTCCCAAACAAAAAAGATCATTAACCCTTCAACCCTTTCCCTGTTCTATATTTTCATTGTAGTCCAAATTTCAATACCTACTGAATATTCATCCAGAAAATAGTCATAATGAAACATGGAATGTGGACCATTGAAACCATTTTAGAAAGAAAAGAACCAGATCTTCCAACTTCCACTAGCAGACAGAGTAGACCCTGATCAGATGGCTCCTCTAGGAGCCGTCTGATCTGGGTCTACTCTGTTTGCAAATGCGTGAAAACACGTTTCTATGAGGGAAAGGGTTATATGAATATTTAGGTATGAAATAATGACATCATCATACATGAATAGTGATTAGGTTATTTTTAATAATGACATTAACAAAAGAAAGTTTAGCAATGGCAGAAACTGTAGAATTACATGTACATGTATATCTATATTATTTATACATAAACTCCAAATTTAAGTAGAACAAAATGATCCCACAGTGTTGTGTTGTTTTTATTCACTAACTTTTTGGCCTTACAAAGGCCTTCATCAGGGTGGCACAAAATGGAATTATATTATTTACTTGCAGATAGAGCACACCCTGATCAGACATCTATAGGAGCTGTCTGATCTAGGTCTACTCTGTTTGCAAAGGCGTAGAAAGGCATATTCAAAGAGTTGTAGTTAAAACTTTAGGTCAGGGTAGCTTTGCTAGGTAGGGTTGGGTTGCCCTAAACAGTTTTTTAGGCCCAAGGATTAATGTGTACATTGAGAAACTAATGTATCAATCTAAAGGATAAGACTTAATAAATAAGGTGAATAGGTGTGTAAAATAAGAATGGGAAATTGCGCAATATACCAACCGATCATCGATTATTTGAAACAACAATCGATTGTCTCCGATGTCAGGCTCAACAGATCAATTATAATCGATCATCGGAACAACACTAGAGTAGACCTAGATCAGACAACTCTTATAGATGTTTGATCAGGGTCTACTCTATATGCTTATAAATTACATAGACATACATAAATATTCATATAATTAGGGTGAGTTGATTGCCGGCATGATCACGTTGGAACATCTCTAAAAGAAATCTAGCAGCTTAATGCAGGACAAAAGAAAATAGCTTACTGCATTACCTTTGTCCTACATTAAGCAATAACTTTTTTTTTAATATTCTGTGCCTTTCACTGAGTGAACTTATTATCTAAATTACTTTCACCGAAGTGTAATATCTGTACTTGTTGTAAAGTGTTAAAACAACAAACAATTTAATGTAATTATCACCGGCATACGTACGATGAAATTTCATGATTCCTGATCTAACATGTGTCATACAGTTTGGATACTAATCTTGGTCTAAACTGGTTGACAGTCTGATGTTTGAAGAACATGCATTTAAATAAACTAACAATTGTTGCAAATTTTGTAAAAGATAATATTCCATAAACATTTGATATTATTTGTACTAATTTTTTATGTCAAAGTAATGACAGCTGTTATCAGGATGATATCGGATATCCTAAGCGGTGTAGACCCAGATCAATACAGGATGAAGTTACAAGCATTCTTCTTTAATTCCGCGTAAACTGGGAAATGACTGAACTTTGTTATTATATTAGATTATGTATCGTAAGTGGTGTAAACCCAGATCAAACGGTCTAATAATGTCAGGTTTGAGTGTATTTACTTCGTGATGGTATCTATCTCTTCTCTAACTCCAACTCAGGACAACATAATCAATGTTATTGCTTGCAATTATTGTAAAAGAATAAAGAAGACGAACGACATGAGCTATGATACATGTTTTTTATATACATATATTGTATTACTCCAAATATTTGGACGTGTAGACCTATACAAATGGCATAGTCCCCCATTAGAAAAATATGGTACAATTGATCAAATTGATCATTAATGAATCTCTTCAACCCTTTCCCTCATATAAATGTGTTTCCATGCATCTGTAAACAAAGTATACGGCTCCTATATCCAAACCAAAACCAAATATCGACTGTAATTAGCACAATCATTAGTGTGAAAAATGATCTACGATAACTCTAGATTAACATAGCAGACCCTGTTCGGGCATCTCATTCCTGAGCTGTTGAATCTGGGTCTACTCAGTGTGCAAAGGCATTAAAAATCTGTATATTTAAGAAAGGATTAATAACTACTCGTATGATGTATTGCATACAATAAAATCAGTTTCTCTCTTTAAATGTTAAACTTTTACAAATCGTAATTTCGATTGGGTCCCTGTATATCATTAAGAACCGTAAGTAAATTACATGATACCGGTAGCGCAGACTTATGCTCGTATAAGCATCGTACTAAACAAATGCAAGGGATTTACATCATATTTTTTTATGTAAATTATAAGGAAAACGTTTTAAACAATCATACCATACGTTTAACACATAAAAACCTCTTAAACCCATGTATCTGGTCCGCGCGAGCCCGGACGACTTTTTCACGGTCCGGACGATTTTTACACCCACCACCAATAGTCAGCCCTAAATTTCAATGACTGTACTTACACTCGACGCTGAAAAACAAACACGTTGACTTCTAAGAGTAATTGCGCCATAATGTATGAGCAGTAACAGTTGAACATCACTAGATAATCGTTTTCGTACGGAACATAACCCGACACACTATATCCGTGTTCGAACAGCCATTGCATTTAGCATGTGTGCACTTTGTGCTAAATAATTAAATTTAACATAAAAGCATCGCTGAACCAATCCGTCTGCATCAACGAATTTATATCTAGAAAAAGTTCTTTTAAAACGCCATGCTTCCAAGTCAACGATGCTGCAGAAATGGCTGTAGACCGTATAGATTTAGAGCACACTTACCTCGTTCAGCCATTTTGGAAATGCTTCTGAGGGGATATGGCTAAAATAACGACATAGACTCTAGGAGAGGCATGCGGTCCGTCTAAATACACATTGAGTTAATAGTATACACTATATAGTTTATCTCTGTTATCGTCATGGATTTGATATACATATCTGAGACATAAATAACATGCTGTCTGTGTCTCTTAGAATAATGTAGGTAGCAATATTGGCAATTACCGGTTTTGGTGTGAGTACGGATCCGCCATTACATATAGTAATCGCCGAAATATTATACCATACCGTCCATACAAGCACACAGCTTCTTCCGGTCATGCGCATTTATCAATTTGTAAAGGGGGCGGGGCAAATATGCAAATAAGATTTCAGATTTCGGTACCGGGAGTGTGCTGTGTGCATTGACTCACACAGATGTTTTTTAGCAAATCCTACAGAGGTATCAGAGATATTTCATAGGTGAACTCGGAAACAAATTTAGACGCCGTTAATGAGGTAAAACATAACGAGGTAATAGAAAAATTACCTCGGTATATTTTCATACCACAGTACGTGGCTCTAGAAATATATGATCTACCTCCCGCTGTTAGGTAGACCAATGCACACGCGCGCGCGCGCACGAAGAACACATAAAACACGAACAAACACACAAGCACCAGAGACAATCATGGACAAACGCATAAACACAAAGACATAAGACAAATAAAAGTATGGTTGACAAAGAGAGTACCACATTGGCACGGTCAGTAGCAAAAT
This sequence comes from Azorinus chamasolen, assembly GCA_963576725.1. Classification (NCBI taxonomy): domain Eukaryota; kingdom Metazoa; phylum Mollusca; class Bivalvia; order Cardiida; family Solecurtidae; genus Azorinus; species Azorinus chamasolen. The sequence goes on along the minus strand of OY755250.1, from coordinate 35,996,562 downwards.
CACCACTAGGGGTTTAAACCGGTTTACGGATGTCCTAACCTCACACTTGTGTCAATGTCACCCTAGCTAAACAAACATTGTAAATAAAGGTATCCCCGCCGGACTTCACCGCAACATATAAGACAGTAAGCACAGTACAAAATGTAAGACATAGCATAACATCTGTGAACGTCCGTGAGATATGTACTCAATGACTTTGTGGAATATAATGCAACTGCAGGGAAACCGTTAAGGGCATGCCATAGAAAAGGTAATACATAAGTCTGGTAAGCTCATCCCATTTCTGGGTTTAAGTGTATACCATCATAGAGTACTACCGTCCGCCTGTCATCGTGCAAGCAAAGACGGATGCGTAGCGACCCACTGTAAATGGGTCGATAACCAAACATGCAGTCTGTTGCAATATAATTGGATCATAACCTTTCTTCCTACAAGTTTTATTGCGTTAAATAAACAAACAAATCGTGAAAATGGATATAACCCCGTGTGTAAATAACATCACCATACAAATCTCGGTGAGAAAAATGTGTTGCAGTAACGTCCGTAAATTGCAGTTTTATTTACTAATGAGGGGTAAACTTCGAAACTTCAAGGTATTTAGACTACATTTTGAATTTAGATGATCCTTATTTTGATACTATGGTTTCTTCAATCTACCCCAAAGAACTGTCTTTAAACAAAACTAACCAATCTGAGATTAATGCTTCATTTTTAGATTTGAATCTTTCAATTACAAATGATAAAGTTTCGTTCAAAGTATACGATAAAAGAGAAGATTTTAATTTTAAAATAGTTAATTATCCTTTTCTAGATGGGGATGTGCCACGTTCTACATCTTATGGGGTTTATATTTACCAACTTATTAGGTTTGCTCGAGCCTGTTCTTTGCTTGAAGATTTTAACACACGTAGTTTAGTTATAACTGATAAACTTCTTAAGCAAGGTTACAGATATCACAATCTTCGGAAAACCTTTTCTAAATTTTATTATCGATATTTACCTCTCATTAGTAAATATAATTGCAATCTACGGACGTTACTGCGACAAGGCATTTCTCAACCAGAATTTTATGGGGATGTTATCTACAAACTTAGGAAAATTCGGGGTCATATCCATTTTCATGGTTTGTTTATAAAACGCATTAAAACATTTAAAAAGAAAGGTTATGATCCTATTATATTGCAACACAATGCATGTTTGGTTATCGACCCTTTTACAGTCGGTAGCTACGCTTCCCTCTTTGCTTGCGCGATGACAGGCCGAGGGTAGTACTCTATGATGGTATACTCTTAAACTTGGATACAGGAGGAGCTTACAAGAATCATATTTTTTTTTTCCTGTCGTGCCCTTAATGGCTTACCTGCAGGTGTTCTGACTTCAGCAAAGTCATTGAGTACATATTTGACGGATTGTCACAGTTATTATGCTATGTTTTACATGTTGTCCTGTGTTCACCGTCGTCTATGTTGTGGGTAAGTCCAGCGGGGATACCTTTATTTACAATAATTGTAAAGCTAGGGTGACTTTGAGAGAAGTATGAGGTTAGGACGTCCGTAAACCGGTTTAAACCCCCAGTTGTGTTTTTGCTGCTGACCGTGCCAAGGCGGTACTCTCTTTGTCACCCTTCCTTTTGTTTGCATTGCGTCTTTGTGCTTGTGGTTTGTTCATATTGTGGAACGTTTGTCCCTGGTTCTTGTGTCTCTTTTGGTGTTTTCTGTGTTCATTTCGTGTGTGTGTGTGCGTTTGGGTGTGTGGTTGTGTGTGTGTCATGCTGTCTATCGGTGTTTTGGTGGTGGTTGCGTCTTGCATGTGGCTTTACATGCTTGACTTTACTACTTTTCCATTCGATATTAAGAATTTGAAAAAGCTTTCAAATTTTTATGATATATGTAGCCTTGCTTAAGATGTTTATGAGTTATAAATACATTACGACTATTAAAATATTCTAGCAAATAACAGGCTCAGGCAAAACGAATAGGTTGAGATATGTAAACCCCATAAGATGTATACCGGGGAACATCTCCATCTAGGAAAGGATAATTAATTGAAATCGAAATCTGCCCTTTTATCGTATATTTTAGACGAAACTTTGTCATTAGTGAAGATAAAATTCAAATCTAAAAAGGAAGACTAAACGATGGATCGATTCGCTTTGTTTAAAGTGAGTTCTATTAGGTGAATAGAATAAACCATATTTTCAAAATAGGGTTTATCTAAATTCAAAATATCGTCCAAAAACCTAGACGTTTATTACGATCACTAACAATGTCATATTGTGTATCAGGTTTTAAGCTATGCATGAAATCCATCTCATGGCAATATAAAAACAAATCTGCAACAAGAGGAGCACAATTTGTTCCCATAGGTACACCAACAACTTGCCGATATATGGTATCCCCATAGCACTAAAATGTTACATGCAATGAACATTTTACTTTCTCTGGCGAATGTTTTTTTCTATTCATTTAATCAGTTTATCTTTTATAAGATGGTGAGGTAGAGCAGTATAGAGTGTAGAAAAATCATAAAAGCTCAATTAAGAAATGCTGTACTGTTCATTTTCGAGTTTAGTTAAAATATCATTTGGTTTTATATGGACAATAATTGCATATATTTTGTCACAGTAAAGTTTAACATGTTCTTTGATAGTAGTAAGACACGACATTAAAATTTAGATAGTTTAGTAGTAGAACACCAACTAGAGTTAGCAAAAACACGCGCCTTATGCGGATGTTTATGAAGCTTAGGAATCCATTGCATAACAGATCATTGATGTTGTTTTACGTTGGGATTAGACTTAAAACTATTGAGCATTTGTACATGTTCCGATACTTTTTAAACCACCAACATAATACAATCTTCACATACGTATTACACTATTTGATGTCTCGTCTGCAGGGGCAGGAACATAATTCCGCTCCGAAAGGGCATTTACATCAGAATGTTCTCGTCGAAACCATTTGATGCAGAATGTTTGAATCGATTCAGCAATATCGGTATGACAAGTGTAAAAATCAAAAAGGGAAGGTTCTCTATATTTGGGTCATTTAATTAGGAAGATCCTGAGACGTTTATCTTTAATAATATGAAAATCACCAGTAATGACGTGACCAACCAAGCTTCAAGTGCTCCAGTTCAAGAAATAGGGGTTTTGACATTAATATTTAAGTCAGATACAATTTTATTGTTGTTAAAATAACGTTTCTTATTGTGTATAGGTGATTCAGAATTAATGAAATCTAGGAATACTATCGATTACATTCTTATCACGAAATATACTTTGAATATCTATAAAATCGTTATCTTTTTATGAATTGAAGGTTAAGAAAATATCATTTATGTTCAGATTATTTATCAAAATGAGGACAAAGAACAGCGGTGTGTAACTTTGTATAATTTAGGCAGTTTTAATCAGTCAGTCTGTACGCAATTTTTATCAGCCTCCTCGGCAATGGACCGAATACAACAAATGGCAAATATGATATACAAGAAAACATAGCATGTTTGACGGTTACTTTAAGAATAGTATGTAAATAATGAACATCCATATTAAGACGTATTTTGCGCTTAATATTACCATTTCTGCGTTTACCATGTGATCTGCTTTTAAGTTTTCTAATTGAAAATATTGAGAAAATATAGACGATAGGATCTTTAGATATATTACCTTTTTGTTGTCATGCAAGCCCAAAGTGAAAGATATTTGGATTTTTTTAATCCAGTCTAGCTCTGTGATGAAACGAGCTTTAGATTTAAAACTACTGGTAGTATTAGGCTCATAATAAATTTGCTCTACTGGTTGAATCGAAAGATTTTTAAATGAATGACCTGTATGACGAAAATGCTGGTAAAGAAAGTTGCGAACTGCTTTGATATGAGAATGGTAATGATGTTTTCGAAACCTTATTTAAGGATGAGGTAAGGACGTCCTTGAACCGGTTTACCCCCACCCCCCACACCCCAGTGAATTTTTTGCCACTGACCGTTCCAAGGCGGTACTCTCTTTGTCACATTTGCATTTATGTTTGTTGGTTGTCTTTGTGTCTGTGTTTATGCTTTGTTCGTGTTTGGCGCTTTCGTTTCGTGTGTGCGTGTTCGTGTGTGCGTGTGATTGTGTATGTGATGCTTGATTTCTGTTGATGTTTTGGTGTTGGTTTGGTTTTCTGTGCGTCTTTTCCTTCTTGATTTTATTATTTTAATCATTTATAGTCCCTCCATGCACACGATGACCTAAAGTGTCATGCATAATTAAAGTTTAAAATAATGATTCATAGCATATTGCATAATGTGATGTGTTTATAGCTCGGAAAATTTGACCTAATGTCTGACAGAATGCATACACAGAGAGAAAGATAACGTTGTATAAATAAACCGAGCGATAATCCATGCATATATAAACCCCGCAATTACGAATATTCCAATGCATAATAACTTCCTGGGACACGTGCTGATGATAAACCCCTACAATGCCAATAATAAAAATAGAAATGTTACGAATTTATATTTATGCATATAAAGTAGGTTAGGATTCATGTCAAAATTTCCGAGCTATTACATTGCAAACACACGATACTCCAAGTATATACCAATAACGTTTGTATAAAAACGAACTGATTATTTTCTATTGTGTATCTAATCTGATGAATATACTATTAAAAATAACCAGAACATAACCTTGTGTTCACCTTAATATTTGTCCAGATGCATAAATTTGCATACACCCTTCTGAAATCCAGACGTGGAAGGGGGACGTCGTATCTTTTTTGACTATTTGTTTTTGTCGTAACCTTTATTATATTTCGACAGTTACTCTGTTTGCAATCTCGATCATTAAGTAACAGACGGTATGTGGATACAGTTTGCTTCACTTAAAGTTGTTTTCGTTTTACATGCAGTTTACCACTGCGTTTGCCATCGCGGTTGTTGTAGATTAGTTGAAGAGGGGGTACATTTATTTACACTGTTTGTCTCTTAGGGTGTGGATTGAATAAAAGTGGGCACCCCTTAACCGGTTTAGTCCCCCAGTCACTTTTGTCACTGACCGTTCTAAGGCAGTACTTCCATTTCCCTTTATTGTTTGTTTTGTCATCGTGTGTCTCTTTGTGTTTTGATAGTTATATAATTTGCTGTGTTTTTATTGTGGTGCTGTTCGGGTGGCTGTTTGTTTTGTATACGGTGTTTCTTGCATGACTTATAGTTATACTTTTGTTTTTGCGAATAACTGCAGGCTGCCTCTACATTGCCAGTTATTTATTCAAATCGGATAAGTATTGAACTGAATATGGCTCCAACTATTTGTGTTGTTATCTTAATTATATTATAGGAAATGCCAATGCATATGATGGTCTACAAAATAACCAGAGAGGGGCGGATTCAGCTTATTCTGCTGTGTCCTATGAGAATAGTAGGTATAAATGAAAGTGGAGTTCAACAACAATATGAAAACGTGTCGGTATACATAAAGATTTTCCATTTATTACGTCCTATGGATGTGGTGTCGCATTATAATTCATGGTGGCAGCGTATGCTGTAGAAACCAACTCTATGCCAATGAAAAATGGTGTTTGGACAATGAACACGTGTTTAATGTAATACGGTCCATGTGTACGGAGCGAGCGACGCTGATCGCCAATTGACCTCATTGATAGTTACATTCTCTACGCAATTAAGATACTATTCTATAGAAATAAAATAGAATTGCGGCGTTTTTATTTGCTGTAGACAAGAACACATAACGAGCCTCGGCTGCAAAAAATATGGCAATTATAAGAATGTTTTAAGTATGTTGTCGCACGTTATAATCTCAGTTTTAGCAGACATCACACAACTCTCATATTGAACGTGTAACCACAATGTATTTTCTGTTTTCTCTTGCATTTGCCTTGGAAAGTTTATTACAGTGTGTCGTTTACTTGGTCTTACACGTATCCGCTAGAGAATCAATCGGAACTCTCGTGTCTGGCAAGAGCATTTGTTGCACGCGAGTTTAGAAAAATATCATTAGCCGTACATTTGTGACCAGATACATATGAATACATTTGAAGGTATGCTACTATGATGATAATTTTAATAGTCCTGACATTTTATAATAATCATCAGTAGACACTACGTATTAAGATCACCAAAGTAAAAACATATCTAGCATTTTTTTTTCCTGTTGGTTGAAATGTATGTACTGATCTAAATATAATAAATCTAGCTTTATTCATTTTCAGGACTCCCGACAGGTGACACTGTTAGTGAGGAGAATGTTGACATTAGTCCAACAATGAATCTGAACGATGTAAGCTTGGTCGATGACAAGGAGGCAACAAGTTATGTAAACCTTATGTAGGCCTAACAGAATGCAACTGTCATGAGTTACGAATCAAGCAAAATAGTTATTACAGTGTATGTATTGCACCATACACAGAGACACATGGTTTATAAAAGAAGTCTGATGCGTTGTCCGTGAGTTCTATATATTGTTGGACAGTTGACTGACTCTGTAACCGTATACATGAATATTAAGGTGAATCGTTTAAGAGATGAAATATTAGATGAGTTTAAATATACATGATGAAAAGATTTGAATCATAATCAGTGGTTCCTCACACCTGTTTCGTTCAACGGTTTGGTAATCGACTTTATAGTGATTAAATGAGTGGAATTATGAGAGTTACACATAACTAGATTGTAATATAATTATAAACTGAAACCACCTATTACAGATCTCGTATATGTCTCAGTAATAATAAAAAATAAACAAATCACGCAGGATCCAAAACCAATATATATAGAATTAGATTATTGAAACTGGATATGAACCAAATATCATTTAACTCAGCATCAACACAGGTAGATTCATAGTCAATACGAAAGCATCAGTTGAATAATTTGAACAACATTATGAACTAATCAACATTATACACCATGTCTCGTCGACTCATCCACTAATACGACAACATCGTTTGATACAATTAATAAATCGACGCAGTTTTAAAATTAACTGCAATGAAGCATTTATTTCTTCCTTTCTTAAGATTCCGAATCAGATTAATGCATAAACTAAATTGAATGTAAATGTTTGAAAATCCTAATGATATGTGGACGTTTTCGTTGAAAAATACATAAAGGAATCGTACACTTTTGCTATACATATATGTGTTTTTTATTTTTTTTGTCCACATAATATTTTTCTACACTATCGTATGTGCTATGTTTTACTTTAAAGTATTTTATTTGGCATATATACATCATATATAACACTTAATATCACAGGAACATGTATAAATAAAATAATTTTTGATTTTTACTAATCATATAAAGAATGGATATACGAAAGAACAACACACTCGGTGATACTCGTGTGATTATAATATCTCAGAATATTAATTAAATTCTGAAAGTAGGATATCCATAGAAAGGCGAGGAAGCAATGTGAAACGAGAAAATAACCGACACAGTTTCATTGAGTTTGCTTATTAGCAGTAAATAAACGTGCACTACTCACATCCTAGCACCGACTTGAGCGGTATTTAATTTACCTATTGAGTAAAGGCATAACGGAATTTACAAATACCGCACCTCAGATTGCTGCTTATTGAATATTCTGCTATATTCAATTTTACCGGTGCGAAAATATCAAACAGTTTAGTACCTGATTGTTTTGCAAACGATAATATTATCCGGTATAACATTCTTGGTGCTAATTTTACATCACTATATTGATATTCAAGTCATCGAAATATTTGTGTGGTGTACCCTTGTATTCTGTTGGAGTTAAATGGCGGATTTCTCCTAGTTCTCACACAAATGTATTAGAAATATATTGGGTGATTAAAATGGACTTCACTTATGATGACAGTTTTTATGCGAACTATAGCTGTACTTCGATACCATGTAGTTATGTGTTCATTGCTGATGCTGTTTACGGTGAAGTGCGCTACTGCTTTGACGCCATTGTGTTTATGTATGTACTACTTTGTATACGTTTTCAATCTAAGGAATACAGCGCTATGTTAAACTGATGGGTTTGCTAGCAGTCGGATGTGCTAAGACTCAGTCATATATTGTCAACATGGATCCTGATGTGCGCTTTCACAGATATTGAACAATATATAACCTGATCAGTGATCAAATCGATTATGGTAGACATAGCTGACAACATATTACAAGAAATAGAACTGATTTGCTAAGTGACAATACGGATGTCAGCTTACCATTTTTTCCGTGGATGTGAACGATGGTAGTCACGTCTGTCGTTCATTAGAACATTCGGTCGTTTCAGGTGATAAGAACGGCGCCATAAGTTTACAAACGGGTCAGGTTTGCGTATTCGTACAGAAAAAACACTTTCCAGATCTCAAGTTATCTGTCTCTCAGAATGACGATGCAGTACAAACCGCTAGCATTGTCAAAGTCAGCCTTCTCATCGATACTGTTCGACAATTTACCCCTGAAATGTTTGTCAATCAGATGTGGCATTGCTATTGCACAGAAGATATGGAGTTAGACGTTATAATAATACCGCCATACAACCGCGAAGCGATGCCTTGGAAGATGAGACAGACTCTAAGCATTGTGTTAACGTGATGTAGGAAGGAAGCAGTGACACAATGGCATGTTAGACATTGACCGACCAGCCTTCCTTTTAGTTCTTGGCAGCGATTGATAGATGAATATGTGGATCAGTCAATGATGGTTGTATGATTGGATATATGGATGGATTCATGAATGGCTGGCTTGCTCCCTGGATGGATGGATGGATAGATGGATGGATGGATGGTTAGATGTATAGGCGGATGGATAGAAAAAATAAATCCATTATAGATGTGTTCAACCTTGTGGATATGCTCCACCTAGAAGATGATATATGACTTCCCGTTTATTCGATTAACATTGTAGTAGTATATGATATACAATTATTTACTTATGTAAAGGTCTATATGTTTTTACGGACCTGTAGAAATAATATGGACCGAGGACGCAGTCCGAGGTCTATATCATTCCTACAGGTTCGTAAAAACACATATTGAACTCAACATAAGTAAGTAATTATTATATTATATGTCCTTCTCAGTCGCGCTCATTCAATTCCTTCTAATTAACTTCTAGTTTCAAAAGGAATGAATGTTGAATATTACAAGCATTTAGCTTCCCTGGCTCAGGTGTTTAATTTCTATTAATTTCATCAATGTATCCTGTATGTTAATGAAAGTTATAGTAGTAGAGGGCAGTATAGAATCCGAGTTGTTTGCAAATGCAAGTCAAATCGTGATACACATAATTGGTTAAAATATTGAATTTACAGTGATTATGTACATACATTTAGTATGTTTGACATGCACCGATAGTTTAGAGTCAGAGTCTCTCCCTCAACAATACTTTTTGACATTTTGGTTGTGTGTTTAAAATATGACGAAAGTGGATGCCTGACATTGACTTCAACATAACATGATCCAAACTCTTTAGTTAATACATTAAATGGAAAAGTAGTAAAGTCAAGCAGGCAAAGCCACATGCAAGACGCAACCACCACCAAAACACCGATAGACAGCATGACACACACACACACAACCACACACCCAAACGCACACGCACACACACGAAATGAACACAGAAAACACCAAAAGACACACAAGAACCAGGGACAAACGTTCCACAACATGAACAAACCACAAGCACAAAGACGCAATGCAAACAAAAGGAAGGGTGACAAAGAGAGTACCGCCTTGGCACGGTCAGCAGCAAAAACACCACTGGGGGTTTAAACCGGTTTACGGACGTCCTAACCTCACACTTCTCTCAAAGTCACCCTAGCTTTACAAATATTGTAAATAAAGGTATCCCCGCTGGACTTACCCACAACATAGACGACGGTGAACACAGGACAACATGTAAAACATAGCATAATAACTGTGACAATCCGTCAAATATGTACTCAATGACTTTGCTGAAGTCAGAGCACCTGCAGGTAAGCCGTTAAGGGCACGACAGGGAAAAAATAATACATGAGTCTGGTAAGCTCCTCCTGTATCCAAGTTTAAGAGTATACCATCATAGAGTACTACCCTCGGCCTGTCATCGCGCAAGCAAAGAGGGAAGCGTAGCTACCGACTGTAAAAGGGTCGATAACCAAACATGCAGTGTGTTGCAATATAATAGGATCATAACCTTTCTTTTTAAAATTTTTAATGCGTTTTATAAACAAATCATGAAAATGGATATGACCCCGAATTTTCCTAAGTTTGTAGATAACATCCCCATAAAATTCTGGTTGAGAAATGCCTTGTCGCAGTAAAGTATAATTATACTTCTACACGCACATCTGACATTTTGATACGGGTATTTTAATACTGTGTAGATGTAGTTTACACTCGGTAACTCGATATATTTTCCAGGTCGATATTCATATTTGATATGTTTGATGGTTTATTCAATTGCCAATGCCGGGCAATATTTACTCAGAATGATATATATATAGCAATATCAGTGTTATTTACGACATGATGTCATACTAAAGCATAATTAAGGGTGATACAATAATTCTGATAACAAATGTTCCTAAACGAGCTTAAGCCAAATTGTTATTAAGCGAGGTTTGGGCGAGCTTTTTAACATTTTCTGGGTGAGTTTGGGAACATTGTATCTTTAAAGACAACAAGCATCAGATTTTTATCACATAACCAAAATGGTATGTTTTCACCGTTTTAATAACAAATATGGTTTGACCAAATTTCACCTTGATTGTATTTAGATATTTAGTACATCGAGAAGAAATAGTTCCAAACTCCGTAAATTAGAACAGTATAAATATCACTATAAGTGGATAAATTTAGGCTGAACATTATTTCTTTACCACGACCGTCGATTGTGAAACTTGAGTTTACAGGAAATTGCGAGGTCAGCCATGTTTGTAGATACGCGTATAAATACAGTCTTACACGTATTATTGATCAGTTGGTCTAGCCCGGAGGTAAGGAAATTAATGTGAGAAATTCCTATAATAAACTCGTGGGTAATAATAAATATTTTGCCGACATTTGCAATTGTTTACTCAATGCAGATCCAGATGATAATTTGAGTATCCTCGCCATTGCGTTAAGATTTACACTGTTTGGTTATAGTTTCAAGAAAGCATTAGTGAACTACATACCGTACATCCGGCAGCAAAATTAACAAACTATTCAGCTTTAAAACAAGGACTATTGGTAGATTTAGCTACCACTTTACCTTTAATGCAGTAACATACAATATTACAGTGGAAGTATTATTTTATACCTAACATGAACAAAATAGTGAAAGTGTCGAACATATTTAACAAACATTGATTATGCATGTATATGAATAAACCTTGGTTAGTGAAAATGTGTATTTACGGGCTTTGGTTGTCTGTTAAGAAGGACACCAAATTATCCAGTTATGGCAACACGCCCGGTTTATATCAGCAAAGCAGTCAATGGTAGCGCTTTGTGTACGATGGGAAGTAGACATACTAGTAGTACAATGTGTGGTTGGGTAGATTGGGAGTTTGGATCCCGACAACAAACTTGTAACGTGGTAATCATCGAAGTAAAGTCCAGATTGCTAACAACAATGCCGAAAATCACATTACGAAATAGTAAATGGCTTGACTTTGCCATTATGTGTCCCTACAACGTCCGTCCATATTGTTACAGTTTAACAGGTGTCAAAATACAAGACGACGCTGCATGTCATAGGGTAGAGATGATGAGGTCATTCATGACGTTATACGGCTGGGAAATGTTGCCACGTCCAGTCTATTTACCAGATATGAGTCCGCCAGACTTTTATCTCTTTCACTTATGTCATGTGTTAAAATTGATTATCTTTGTATGCAAAATATTACTAAAGGCAAACACTCAAGCATGTAGTGATGCTAAAATGTGAGATTTGGGGCGATACTCCTTCAGCATATTTGCCCCAATGTGGTGCATCAGATTATGGTTGAGACTATCATCGATGCTATGGAACAAATATGTTAGAGTGTGCTATGAAATGCTAATGATCTGATAAGCTAGGCTATAACAATTAGGTCACATATTTGAGACTAATATGGTTCTGGAAACATATAGAAATCACACCATCTTCCTTATCATCAACTATTTATGTATGCGTACCGCAAGCGCCTTAAAGACCAATATATACCATTCTTTAGGTCAGTCGTCTAGAAAAAAGTACAAAAATGAGCCATGCAGGAAACACCACATACTAACAAACAACCACCCGACCAACAACACAAGGATACAGCAAATGTACATAACTATACATTGTGAAGGGAGGTGATCCCCCGAGAGCAAAAATTGCAACAGAAAAAGAGAAAATTGCAGACTCGGTTTCATTGAGTCTGTTCATGAACAGTAATTGAAAATACAACACTGCTCACGCCCCCTAGCACCGGCTTAAGCGGTATTCAATTTACAGAACAAGAAGTACTGAAACTCATGATCTCGAAGGATCAGAAGGTATAACAACACTGAGAAACATCAAGAGACGTACAAATACAAAACAGACATACAATAGGGGGAAGATGGAAGTACCACCTTAGAACGGTCAGTGGCAAAAGCCGCCACTGGGAGGTTAGGCCGTTTTTTGGCGCCCTACCTCACACTTATTCCATCCCCACCCTAAAAGACAAACAGTTTAAAAACTTATACCCTCTCCGACTAATTTAAAACATTTAAGTGAGCAAACTGTATCCACCTATCGCTAGTGTACTCAATGATTGAGCTGTAAACAGAGTAACTGTAGAAAAGTAAATTACAGCATTATTTTGGCTTCAGTCAATATATTTATGTTATTGGTATTGCTAAATGCATAGCCATACTGATAAATATTCGAAGCTCAGCTCATTGTTTGATGATTGAAAAAGGCAGGCATTATGGTATTTCAGCAGAGTTTCGAACCTGTTCTTACTGTGATATAAATTTCATTTCATTCGTGTGTGTCTATTATACATAAGCGTACGTGAGAAATATATATCAGATACTAATGCAAAATATCCTTATATGGAGAAGTTAAATATAGTTTGATATTATTCATAGATACATGATTATACTCTAAGAAATTGTGCTGTGTTTACCTATAATGCATTCAAAGAGGGAAACGCTTACCTTGAGATATTTGCATAGGCATATTGTAAAAAATGCTGATTAAGGGGACCGTGCTGTATGGTGTATGAATTTACTTTCTTTGTGTACAGTATTTGATTGGGATATATAACCTTAACAGGTAAACATATCACAGCGTCGGTAATAATCTTTTTTACAATGCAGCTGATATATTTTCTGAGCACATGTAAGAGTGTATCAAACTATTACTACGTACAGTTGAACTTCGATATCTCGAACTCGGATAACTCGAACCTCGGGATAACTCGAACTAAAAGTTCAGTCCTTCCAAGAATTACAATACAGGATGTTTTCTAAAATATATCGCTACACATATCTAGAAACACATGTCACAGTTTAATGTAGGTCTAAAGTAATGATGAAAGCTCTTCCAGGAGCTTTCAGCATTACTTAAGACCTGCGTTAAGCTGTGAACCTGAGCTATTGTGAGATCATAATTCTGTTGAGTCGAACCTCTCTTATCTCGAACTAATTTGTATGGTCCCTTGAAGTTCGAGATATCGAAGTTCAACTGTATTTGCATTGATTATACAATTGCATGTATCATACGTCAATTTGATTTAATATACATAGCTCAAACACATCACTATGTATTTAACTTTGTATTGTATTTTGTTACTTGTGTATGGGCCGGATGCCTATGTAATAATAAAGTAATGAATTGAATTATTAACCTTTTAATTTTAGTTTAAATTTATAAGATCAAGAATATTTACTCAGCATGCTAAATGTTGATGCTTTGTTAACAGATAAATGTTGACTGTATCTAATTTAATGTAATAGTAAGTGACATATTATATTATTTAAAATGGTTTCGTATTGCTAATTATGTTTATGTGTTTGAACATTCTTTAAATTGATGCAAATAAGGCCGTTCATTGTTGCCCTAAGCCTCCATAGGTGGCGCTAATCGATAAAAGGTGAAGCTAATTAGTTGCTACATAACTTCCCAGTCTAATTGAATTCTGAATTTAACACCCTGTCGTGGTGTAAACTATTTTCTTAAATGTGCAATGCATATGAATGGTTGCGTTTGCATGCGATTAAAAGATCAATCATTCCAAATGGACTTTTCCGAGATGGTCTCTCTTTCTTTGTGTGGATGTGTCTCCCTATCAGGACATGACCTAAATGTAACGACATGAAGAAACAGCGAATCTTGTTTAAATAATAACTACGCTGTGTGATAATATAATGTCTGCTCAATATGAAGCTTTATACTACTGAACGATTGTATACAGAGTGATCCTGGCGAAACATCGAATGGCTAGGGACCTCCCCTGGATAGGAACTGTTTTAGGTCTCAGGTTTGAGTCTCAAATTTTGTACACTGATCAGACATGTTGCTTAGTAAAATCGACTCATATCGACAAAAAGGTTCGAATCCTGTAGTGGTGGTATCAATACTGGCAATTAGAGCAAGGTTAGTCTATTGGTATGGTGAACATTTAAAAACGGTAAAATACATCTAATGCGACAACCAAACAGTTATGCATCATGAGGGAATGCAGTAGCTTAATATGTGTCGAAAATTATGCACGACGCTCATTCTGGAAGTGTGCTTTTCGCTTCTCAGACGTTCTCAGAGTTACTAAAATAGCCGTACTAAAAATCGTTATCTGGAACACCCCTTGTCTGGTGTATTCATACGCACGATTAGGTAAAATTAATGAAAGGGAAGTAACTCTTACATAATTAAACCAACATTTCTATTGGATACAACCATATAAATTACACTTAATATAAGTAATTAGCACGGATATGAAGTTTTAAAAGCCTAGTTAAACAACCAAAAACCTTAACTTTTGTGGTTGTCATAAGAAATGACGTCACATGGTGTCACGGTTTTATGCTAAAGCTCGTTTCCGACTGGAACAGACAAACCTCTGGTATATAAACCCCCGACTTTAACAAAAACATGCTTGCTTCTAGTCTGTCTGTTTGTCCATCCGTATGTCCCTGTGTTTGTTTTTGTATCTGTCAATGTGTCTGTGTATCTGTTTGTGTGTTTTCTGTGTGTATGTGTGACTGTGACTATAAGTCAGGTCAAGTAAGATTTATCTATAGTCATAGGTTTACAATAATAGTAGAAGCACAAGCTCAGCGGAGCTTTTAAACAAATGTATAACTTTCTATGTTTCTCTATAATTCTCTGTCTCGAATCCTGACTTTCCATCCTCTCAGTCTCTCTCATTACCTCTTCATACTTTTATTTCGCTCTTTTTTCATGAAAACTGGACTACTATTTGTTGATTGATACAGTCGACCTATAACTTCTTGTAGATCACTTGGTTCGGTGACAGATCGGTTTTGAAATATTTGTAAGTATGCATATCCCTTTTTCAGTATTCCTGTATTACATAAATAATATTACACACGAAATACAATTTGCATTCAAGATATCCTTTATCCGTTGAGTGTATACTACAGGCCTAATGCATAAATACAATACCTGACTTCCCTAGGTGTGTTTAATTATTTAAACTTGCGGATCAAGGCTTGACACAAGTTGAACGTTTACATCGCTCAAATGTATAATCGGTGTTTACCTCACGTCATCGGAAAACGTTAAACCGACCTATCTCAAATTTCAGCGAAATTCAGTCGTATAGTTAGCTGTAATTGTTGCTAACCGACATTATGTTCATCAAACTAAACGTTCACTGACATGTTTGGATCTTGACCTAAATTTCATTTTGCGAACAAAATTGTCATGCACCTGTCATGCATTTGGTATTATTGTCGTAAATCCCCATCCAAATAGTTTATAACTGTATAAAAAGGTAACCCAAATGCTCGATACTTCCTGAATTCAATGTTTCTATAAATGACGGAGTGTAACAGAGTATACCACGAGTATACAGCTTAATTAATGTGTACCATGATGTGTCAAGTGGAGGTGTGCAATATGGCAAATTAACAAATTCGGCTAATATATTTCATTGATTTATGACCATATATTTTTGTGTTTGTGTTCGCAATGTTTGTAGCTTGTGTCTCTGTCTGTTTCTCTGTTTGTCTGTCCAACAGACGTAAGTTGATCTGCCTGTATGTATGTCTGTCTATATGCCTGCCTTTCTGTATGTATGTCTGTTTGTCTGTCTGTCTGTCGAACGGCATGTCCCAATGCTAAAGATTAACGATTGCGAAGGGTATTCATTAACCCTTTCGCTGCCAAACTCTGACATCTGCTATCTTTGTCGTCTGCTACAAATAATCATTTTTTATGTTTTACAATTTTGTTTCAAAAACATATTAACAGTAAAAAACAGTTTGGATCCTGATGAGACTCGGCGTCACATCTGGATCCAAACTGTTTGCATAGGTAATCACAGATCAAGCAAAAGGGTTAATAAGTCGTACGTATATCTGATATTTAAGGTCAGACAAATCAATTTGACACATATTGGGTATACACACAGACATTAGGTTTTTAACATGAAACAATCATTAACTCTGTCGATGACAATTTATGTCGTCTGCAAAATTTTTTTTCCATTCTAGTGGTCTTCATTTTTATTTTATGAAATAGTCTCAGTCAAAACAACAACTTGGATCAAGGTAAGTCAAAAGAGTATAAGAGTTTATTCTTACCTTGTCAAGTATTTGTTTTCAATGTTGAACGATTTATGTGTTTGTACGTCCGTGCATTCGTTCATTGTTCAGTGCGTTTGTTTGTGTTTGTACATGTTAGTATGATACAGACATTTGTTGAATGAAATATTTTATGGTACGATTATCGTACTATTAATGCGTTTATTTATTTACACGTATAATGTATTTAAATATTCCAATGATATGCTAGAAAACTGCTAGAAAATGTTGCCAGCTTAATCACCCATCTGTTACAATTTCCATTGATTTGATTTGTTTAAGAATTCAAGTAGCTTTGATCTTCATGAGACACCGATTTACACGGTGGCTAACCCGGATCACAGGCAGTTGCAAATGCTAGTAAAGTTGGATGTAGCAGACGACAGGTTGATTCCTTCATATACATGACACACATTTCTTCAACGACAAATTGATTCTAATCTGGTGTTTGGTACATATGGCTGGGAATGGACGTTATTATTAGATAATTAAAGTGGACAATGACGATTCCACATTTTCTATTTCCCCGACATTAGCAAAAGGATTCGAGTTCGGCATCTAAACACGATTCAATATGTTTGACACTCGAACTATACTTTCTCAAAGCCTTGAACAATCGCAATAACAACACATCAGCGTTTATCGTAAACATATATTTGACATAAGAATGGATAATTGTAGTAAATCGGTTCAATTGATACATTGTACCGGTGATTGCTTTGGAATAGTTCAACCTTTAGCCTGCTGGGAAATTATTTTACAGAATATTTCATCTATAACAGTATCAATTTTCAAGCTATAATCAATATGTCTATTAAAATACAATACGGGTGTCAAACAGCTTAGACCCTGTTGAGACGCCGAGTTACTCGGCGTCTCATCTGGATCTAACTGTTTGCATAGGTATTCACTCATCCGCCCATAGCCGGCTAAAGGTTAACAGTTTCAACCCTTTTTCAATTACTCCACTTGTGAAACAATGAATGCCAGCACTTACAGATACCTCAAGTTGAATTACACATGTTGTGTATTATTTAAGTCTGTACAGTGGAAACAGAAGACGGTTGTCTTAGGCGGCCGTCAAACAGATGTCTGAATATGGGTATGTAAGGTATCAGGTAGCTTAATGTTTGTTAAAACGATGTTATAGGCTCTTTCTGCATTTACGCAGGAGATTCCTTTATTATATGTACACTGCATTAAGCAACCGCATGTTTTAACCTAATATGTTCAACAGTGGAATTGACACTTACGACAGGCTCTAGTGTATTGCAGGCTTAATGTACAAATACAATACCGACACCATTAGGTATATTTCATGATTTAAATTTACGGATAAACGCTTGTCTGTGTACATAGGGTGCGATTTTAAACCATTCACGTGTAGGATTTGTTCCTGCATACACTATTACATGTTTGTTGTTAAACAATCGGTCAGTGTGGTAGTTAGCTATAGTTTACTCAGCACACTAAACGTCCATCGCTTGGTTTGCTTAAACATTACTCCAGGGTTTAGAACAAAATTGATTTGCATATGGTAATATAAGAAATAACGCTATCGGAAATTTGTATAATCGCTTCAAAATATGCGTCTTTACCGACATTGAAAGATTATCTTCATTTGCCATATGCTGGTGAGGTAAACTGTTGTGTTACTTCCTGATTTAACCGTATTTTATTTGTATCATAACCTGTGGTTATAGTAGATATCAGGTATACACGGGACTGGGCAGGTAAATCATATGTATGGTGAAGTGGAAAACATCAATATGGCTGTTCCGGATATGTGGGTAAATGTTCTTTAAGTGTATTTCAATATACATGCGTTTCTGAAAATATGTCTTCCTCTCTGTGAGTATTTCACTGTCGAATTCGAAGTTGGGCACATTTGCAACTGGTCTAGCTGATTTTTGTAAAGTAAACATTTGGTCCGCTAAGCCGCATCTACATTTTCTCTACCATGTTCATTGATCCATTCACTACAATATTTAGCACACCAATATATGATTACCAATTCGAAGTAACAGCTAGTGACAATCACATTCACCGTTTAACCCCTGGGTTAAGATAAGGCAAGCTCGTCCGGGTATGAGACACTGAAAATCGTGTCGGAAATTTCGAGCTGATCCAGTCGTGATTCGATTCCTGGACCACTGGGTTATTAGCTCAACGCTTAACCACTTGGCCAAACCACCACGAATTGTGTCTGGTATTTGGTGCTATTCATGTTGGTATTTCTGTCCATACGTTCACTGATTATTCTCTCATTCTTGACAAGCTCTTTTCCATTGTAATATACGTCCATACCAGTTTCTCGCTAATCTGTATACCCAAGACACGTTCCTGTACAGGCACGGTCCATCACTAACTGTTTTTGAACGTTTTTCAGATTGAACGCTGCGTAATTCGGCCTTTAATCTTGGTTTATCTTAAGTGCAAAGTTGTGGAAATCGTCGATTCAAAATATTGAACGCACGACTAAGAGTTAAGTGAATGTTTAGTAATGGCGGATTAATAATCAGTATGCAACAGGAACGCCATACAGAAAGTTCAAAAAGGTGTTTCCGTATGCCTATCAGCACGCATTAAGCTACCACTTGTCTTAAATAGGGGCAGTTGTGATAATTGTTAGTGTCGTAATTGTATTTAATATGCTTAATGTTTTAAGTATCGTTATGTGTATTACACCTACCTACATTTCAGATCATTGTACTTGCTGCAACCACATTGATGCTATTTATAGAGATCAACTCTCAAGGTGAGTCACAAGAGTGTTAACATTGATATATTTCAGTTAAAGAAAGTCTGCATTTCTGAGCTTAACTGGACGTTATATGGTTTACTGAAAGTAGAGGAGGCTGGGGTTTAATTTAAACTGTCATGATATGATGCATGAGGAGTCAAGTATAACTTCTCAAAAATATTTAACAGCAGTTTGATACCTGCAACAGAGAACAACATCAAGGATGACTTTTGAAAGTAGTTGAACAGCAATGATGCGGTATGATTATTCATGCCAACAATTATAACTGTGCTAGAGTAGATAGTTTAATACCATTTTCATTCTAGTGCATATGTTTTGAGTTTAGGACAATGCGATACAGAAACGGTCACTATGCGCCAACGTATGTTAAACATGAAGAAGCTCTACAAGCACCGATGCACAGTATAAGGAGAGCGTTCATACAGACATACTAAATATGGAAAACTAGTAAAACAGGGAGAGCCACACAAGAAATGACACAGCACCAAACACCATCAAAAAAGAAACGGTAAAGCCACAAGACAAAACATAACAGGACGCATATCAAGACGAAAAACATTAAACATTAAGCATATTAAACAACAAAATAGATGATAGGCTGAAAGCAGGAGTACCGCGTTGGAACGGCCAGTAACCAAAATAAGCTACTGGGGGACTTAAACCTGGTTTACGGGTATACATGCATATGTAAATGGAAAAGTAGTAAAGTCAAGCAGGCAAAGCCACATGCAATACGCAACTACCACCAAAACACCGATAGACAGCATCACACACACACACACACACACACACACACACACACACACACACACATACTTGTATTGTACTGAAACCCACTACGCCTGACTTAATACCAGAAACCCACTACACTATTTTCTAGTCGGTATTAGGGCTAAATAACAATTCATTCCGATTACAATACGTAGTGTTAACAACGTGGGGGGTTAAAAGTTGCAAAAAAGTCAATATTTATCTTCATGACTAGACACCTGATACCGACTACATGGTCACGTGATCAGTCACCAATACACACCGTAACCACACTACATCATATACACACCCTAATCACACTACATATTATACACACCTTAATCACACTACATCATACACACACCTTAATCACACTACGCACACCTTATTCCTTAAAATAAATTGGCACTATTGTAGTTTTTATACAACTGTGTTTTTTATTCAATAAGGGATAGTCGTCCAAACGTACACATGTGTATTCGTTGAATTTACACGACATAGTTGTAGTATTCTATACTATGTTTACTACGTGTGAGGAATTCGCGCGTATTTCTCACTCGCGATTGTGACACCCACACCACAGAAACGCAAACGCACAATAGAACTCTTCCTTGTCTGCATATAATCGAAGACAGCACTGCACACACATATAATAATAACACACGCACAAATTCACTACACCAACACGCGCGCACACAGGCGTGCACATGGCACCAATGCATTCATATATTAAAATGGATTAAAGAGTACATGCTACAAAAATTAAAATAGAGTAAAGACGGAAGTATCGTCTTACGCTTCGAAGGCGGGATTTATCCCATCTTCTACGATTCTGACGTTCAGTGTATAGGCACATATAATACATCGCCGACTGTCTCAAAATACAATTGATGTCTAACACAGAAGTGTATATGCATATTTAACAAAAACATAGCCTTCAACAACCCAAAAGTGTAATTCTGATGCTGGTCACAAACTTATACAATCAGTGTAGAGACGACAGAAATAACATGAAAATACAGAATATCCTCTCGTTTTGGGGAATTCATCATCATAGAGTACTATGTCCTTCCTGGCATCACACAATCACAGAGACAAGTGTTGTGATAATCGACCACCAACGATATAGCGGGTTACACTATCATTGGATACAGACCAAGTACAAATATGAGTCATACAGGAAACACTACATAAAAAATAGCCACCCGAACGGTCAGTGACAGTAGTCACTGGGGGTTTAAACAGGTTTAGGGTCGCCCAACCTCACACCTATTCCACCCCCACCCTTAAAGACAAACAGTGTAAATAACGTATCCCCTCTCCGACGAATCTACAACAATGGCAAATACAGTAGTAATTTGCATATAGGACGGAAACATATTTATTAAGTGAAACAAAATGTATCTACCTATCCCTAGTGCAATCAATGATTGAGCTGCAAACATAGTAACTATAGAAAAGTAATAAAAAGTAAAAAATCATAGAGTACTAAGCCTTCCTTAACGGCGTACATTAAAAGAGGGCAGCGTGATTGCCAACTGTAAAAGGGTCAACAACTAGACATGCACTATGTTGTAGTACTATAGAATCAAATCATATTTGATGAAATGAAAAGATGGGTATGTCCAATAAATGTACGAAGTTTGTAAATCACATCTCCACAAAATTAAGGATGTGAAATACCGTGTAGCAGGAGCGCCTTACAATAAGTAAGAAATGTGCATTTTGTTGACAGTTTACTGATAAACATCTACATAATACGTTAAACTGTCAAGTTTGACAATACTTTAACGGTGCGCATAAGAATAAGAATAATAAACCGTAACCACACCATATCATATACACCCCCTAATCACACTACATAATATATACACACCTTAATCACACTACATCATACACACACCATAATCACGCTACATCATACACGCACCGTAATCACACTACCTCAGGCTCATACACACCTTAATCACACTACCTCAGGCACATACACACCTTAATCACACTACATCATACACACACCTTAATCACACTACCTCAGGCTCATACACACACCTTAATCACACTACCTCAGGCTCATACACACACCTTAATCACACTACCTCAGGCTCATACACACACCTTAATCACACTACCTCATGCTCATACACACACCGTAATCACACTACCTCAGGCTCATACACACACCTTAATCACACTACCTCAGGCTCATACACACACCTTAATCACACTACATCATACACACACCTTAATCACACTACCTCAGGCTCATACACACACCTTAATCACACTACCTCATGCTCATACACACACCGTAATCACACTACCTCAGGCTCATACACACACCTTAATCACACTACCTCAGGCTCATACACACACCGTAATCACACTACCTCAGGCTCATACACACACACCTTAATCACACTACATCATACTACACACACCTTAATCACACTAGCTCAGGCTCATACACACACCGTAACCACACTACCTCATACACACATCTTAATCACACTACATCATACACACCTTAATCACACTACCTCATACACACACCTTAATCACGCTACGCACACATTATTCCTTAAAAGAAATAGTGTACATGTAATATGCGTATGTTTTGTACAAATGTTTAGAAACGATCAATTAATTTTATACACACTTTGAAGATAAGAGTGCTGATAAAAAAGAATTGCTAGTTTTGGTACAAAATCATTAAACTTATAGGTTTCTTTATTTCCTACCCTCAAAGTATTACCCATGCCTATAAAAGGACTACACTGTTTGCAAATGACACACATTTCAGATGGTTAATGTTGAGCTAGCACTTCACAAAAGCTCACATTGCAGTACATACTTTATACATTGCATTTTATACATTTATTAACCCCTTTCCTCCATGAATATTCATGTAAGAAATCATGATGCCATGAATATTTATTAGATACATTTGTTATAATAGCATATGGACACAGGAAATTCTGACACTGGCAGATACTGTAGAATCATATATACACTATATCATAAGAAAACAGAGCAGACCCTCCTGCTCAGACAGCTCCTATAGGAGCCATCTGATCTTGGTCTACTCTGTTTGCAAAGGCATAGAAAGGCGTATTTATAGCCTCCATATGCTATTTTTAGACCCAACATCTTTGAATATATCTACCGTAAAGGAGCATTAACTAGAGAAAAGGATTTTTTGAATGCTCTATTTATCACAATGGTTTCAACGTGTGACTTTTACAGAGGCGTAGAAAGACGTATATATGCAGGAACGGGTTACTACTTTATGCATTTAACCTTTCCCTCATATAAACGTTTTATACACATTGTCAAACAGAGTAGACCCAGACTGTGCTCTGTTTGATTGCGACGTGTAATAGATCCCATTCTACAGTAATTGTCAAAAGAATCCCTTGAAAATGTTAAATTATGTAAATTCAGCTATTAAATATTCATGATGTCATTATTTGTTAATTCAGCTAATAAATATTCATGATAAAGGTGGATATTTAATTACTAAAATCATCATCTCTCTGCCAAACTCTATGTTGCGACCACTCTTTAGAATCATCTTAAAAGAGAACATTCATATAAGAGTGGCCACAGCATAGGGTTTGTTGCAAGAATGATGATTTTAGTATTAAATTGAAATTTATCCATCAAACTTCTGAGATAAGGCAATTAATAACAATTGACCGTTTGTGTCTACTGATTAAAGATGATTCTTTGAGATGATTTTAACCCTTTCGCTGCTAATGCCGGATCTGTGATTACCTATGCAAACAGTTTGGATCCAGATGAGACGCCGAGTAACTCGGTGTCTAATCAGGATCCAAACTGTTTGTTACTGTTACTATGTTTTTGAAACAAAAATGAAGAAAATCAAAAGAATGAAAACTTTTAGCAGACGACGAAGTTAGCAGACGACAGAGTTTGGCAGCGAAAGGGTTAACAATTGAGTATTTGGTGGAGAAATCGAGAAAATGAAAGGAGATGTCAGGTATTTTTATGCCGCAGCCCATTCCCTCATAGGCCATTTTTAGATCCAACCGCTTTGAATTAATCTACCGAAAAGGAGCATTAGCTAGAGAAAAGGAAATTTTACAACTGTGTAGTTTGAAGCCATTTTTCTACTCAACTTTGGCGTCTGTTTCTTATGGACATATACAGTTGAACTTTGATATCTCGAACTC
The DNA here is from genome assembly GCA_963576725.1 of Azorinus chamasolen. Lineage (NCBI taxonomy): Eukaryota > Metazoa > Mollusca > Bivalvia > Cardiida > Solecurtidae > Azorinus > Azorinus chamasolen. Next base: position 35,972,125 of record OY755250.1, on the reverse strand, counting down.
GGATAAATTGAACTTTGAGATAACTCAAACTAAAAGTTCGGTCCTTCAAATATGTACAATACAGAATTGTTCTAAAATGTATCACTACGTATACTTAGAAACACATGTTACAGCTTAAAGGGTAAATGACATCAGTACAGCTATGCCTATCAAACTTCACATAGCAGTTGTGACACCAGTACAGCTATGCCACACAACAGTTCCAACCTGGTAAGGGGTCGTCACTCTTCCCCGCATATTTAAAGACTTATGATCCTTTAAGCATTGCTTTTATAGTAACAAATGAGCACTGGCATCAGCATGTGTTTACGCTGGTTTTCAGTTCATGGTAGTCTGTTGGTCCAGGTAACACAATAACTCTTTACCTCATGAATACCGGTATTCATGTAAGCAGTAATGACATCATGAATATTTCTTACATTTTATGCCTCCCTCCCCCGCCCCCAATTAAACGGGGGTGGGGGCATACTGTTTATACCCTGTCTGTACGTTGGTTTGTGGACAACTTTAACGTTGGCGATAATTTTGTAGCAATTACACATACATACTTCAAACTTGGCATGCATGCGCCAGTTATGGAGGCGTTCATTTTTAATGTGACTTATTAAAGTCAATGTCATACATCATGGTCAAAGGTCAAATGGTGGCATCGTTTTTCACAAACACATTTTATTTATGTTATAAACGCTAGTGTTTGGCTTTGGCAGAAAATGTAGAATCAGATCTTGTATGATTCCGTAAGCAAACAGAGCAGACTCTGATCAGACAGCTCTTACAGGAGCCATCTGATTTGGGTCCTGTTTCTTTCAGGTAAAACGTTGAATAGTTGAGAGCCACTATGTACAATCCTCACATCTTGTTTCTAGATACAGCTTTTGTTTGTGGGTGTTCTTTGTCATAGTAACTTTAACTCTTTATATGCAAACAGCTTGAATCCGTATGAGATGTTGAATAACTCAGTATCACTCCAGGATCCAGAATGTTTGCTGAGTTTAACCATTCCCTCATATTGACGCCTTTTGATGCTTCTGTTAACCCATTCCCTCATATTGACGGCTTTTGACGACTCTGTAAAAATACTTTGTGAAACCAATGTGATCAATAGAGGATTTGCTCCTATAGGAGCAAATGCTCTATTTATCACAATGGTTTCAAAACTGTACACAATTCTAAAATTTTCATTTTCTCTAGTTTAAGCTTCTTTTCGATAGATTTATTCAAAGAGGTTGTGTCTAAAATAGCCTATACGGTAATGGGTTAAGATTGTCACTTTAGATACAGTTACACTTCGTCATCTCGAACTTAACCCTTTCCCCATTCTATTCAAAACCTATACTGAACATTTCTTAACAAAATAGTTATACACGTCAGAAATATGAAAGATGGAATATTGTAGACATTTTAGAAAACAAAGAAACAGATCTATCAAATTCTATTAGCAAACAGAGCAGACCCTGATCAGATGGCTCCTATAGGAGACTTCTGATCTAGGTCTACTCTGATTGCAAATGCGTTAAAACACGTTTATATGAGGGAAAGGGTTAAAGGAACATTAAAAAATACTTCGAGATAACAGGTTTGAGTTATCCATTTTCTAATCTGGACAAATTCTCAAGTTCAAAGCTTAATGCAAGTCTAAAGTAATGCTTAAAGCTCCTGTAGGAGCGTTCAGCATTAGTTTAGACATGCATTAAGCTGTAACATGTGTTTCTAGATATACGTAGTGATACATGTTAGAACATTTTATCTTAAAATTACTATCAATAAAAATCTATAAAAAAAATGAATTTGAAAATCATTGTTTGAAGCAGCTGACGAAATAGTGAATCAAGCAAAGCGTTAAGGTGATTTATAAACCTAAATACACAGCTAGACTAACGGCACATAATTGCCAATCTGAATTGAATAATCGATCGATCGATCGAGAGAGATCGGGAGAGAGAGAGAGATAGAGAGAGAGAGAGAGAGAGAGAGAGAGAGAGAGAGAGAGAGAGAGAGAGAGAGAGAGAGAGAGAGAGAGAGAGAGAGAGAGAGAGGGGGTAGAGGTTACGAACTATTTTATAGATATATTGTAAAACCATAAATTATTCCCATAAAATACACTGGGTCCAATATGACGTGCACTTGGGTCCGAAATAACCAAATACATACAGACTTTAGTTGTGTCGGACACGACCCGAAAGGTAACTGAAAATTAAGCAAAAAAATCCTCGGGAAGTTTATTTTCAACATGCTGAATGTTCGAATAAACCGTTTCATTTCAATTATTTCTTGCAACAACTTCTTAACATGCTAAGTGTTATTTGCTTCATTTAAATCAACTGTGTATCGCTTGTCATAACGGATGTATTATATACCGTTCATGACGGATGTATTATATACCGTTCGCGGTACTCTTGTTTTTCTTGCTCTGGAATAAATCTGAGGTCTAAGTTCAAATTTGGGTCATCTGCGGTTAAAAACTAGGTCACTAGGTCAAATTACAGAAAAACATTAATATCAAAGAGACTACGAATCTCAGTAGATTTCAATGAATACCGATTAGAAAGTTTGCAAGTTAAAGTTTAATGTGGGTCCTATCCGGTCAAAAAGTAGGTCAATAGGACAAAACCTCGTCAGCACTCTAGAGATTACAAATCTCATTAAATCTTAATGAAACTTGTTCAAAATATTTGACTAAATAAAATTTTGGACAAGTTGGGATGTGAGTTACGTTTGGTTAAAAACGTATTAAGAGACCACATTTTCACATAATCCTAGGGATTAGATTTACAGTTTCACACTGTCTACTCAGATGAGCGGTTAAGAGCCTTTCTCTTTCTCTTGATGTTTTTCAGATGAAATTTCATTAATGGAAAGAGCTTATATTTATATGTTATATTTAGTAACAAGATGATTCTGCAGCAACGGCAAATGGTTTTCCAATTTATTTACCGTACTAGTAAATAAAGATAACTACATGATCGTAGTTTCATATCCAGTCTGCAGCAGATTCGTACTCATTGGGATAACCGTGTTGATTTTTCCTTAGAGAAGTTGGAAGTGGCTACATGTATATGGTTGTAATTTATTAGAATTGGTCAAATTGCGAATCGATATGATTTTTTTTCAACAAGAGTCGAATGTACTAAAAATTCAAATGGCAGTTTCAGCTAGTGCGTCGGATCCTTGGTGACTTAAAAATGCACCATTTGATTGAATCGGGGTACTATAGCGCAGAATAGATTGACGCGAAATGTCCGACTGATACAAGCAAAATCAGTTGTCTGCTTTTAATATGTTGTGTAGCCTATGCGTGCAAATTGTGAGTAAATATTTTTAATAATCATTATATAGTTTAAAGAACGTTTTGTGGCCATGTAAACCATTATGCTGAATTGCGATACAAATCCTTTTTCCGCCCACGATAGGATACAGTTATATCGTCCATTCACGATCTGGATTCACCGGTAAATAGTTACAGCCTAATTTTGCACAAGGTTTATAGCTCTATATGTCAATACCGTGCGAGTATTCCCCGTTTTCGTTTATGGAAAGAGGTTGCTTACAGCAGGCGACACATGTATTCCGAGGAACACCCTTCTGGTTGCATGTTTGGACCTACATTCGTAAACTTGAAATTCAACTAGTCTCACAACTTTGTTATAAGAAACAACTTTCATTAAAATATGTGCAGCGTAAATGAACCTGGCCTAGATATTATAGCCACAAATATTTTTATAAGGTTTGGTAAAGATTGGACGAGACAGTTTTGACTTAGGGAGATTACAAGGCTAAAAAGGCCAAATTTGGACAAATCAAGGACCATAACTCTAAAGTTCCTGAAACAATCTTGCTGGATATTGAACTTGGCCTAGATCTTATAGCCATAAACCTTCTTATAAGGTTTGGTGAAAATTGGATGAGATGTTCTTGACTTAGCGGATAATGCTAAAAAGGCCAAATTTGGATAAATCAAGGGCCGTAACTCTGAAGTTCCTGAAACAATATTTCTGGATATCGAGCTTTGCCTAGATATTATAGCTATAAACATTTTTCGAAGGTTTGGTGAAGACTGGATGAGAACTTTTAAAATTAGAGAGCGGACAAGATTCTGTTACAGATAGACGGGCGGACAGACAGACAGACAGACGGAAAGGAGTAAATCAATGTGTCCCACACCACTACGTGGTGGGAGACATAATTTCTTCATGCACATCCTTCCATAGTCCTCTATCAACCTATGAAGTTATTATATAAATCCGATGAACGGTGTAGGAGGAGTTGAGCTTACGAGGTGTTAGGACCTGTAATGCATGAAACATTAGTTAAATTATCTCCCATTGGGAATGTCGGAACGAAAAGAAATTTCATCATGCACATCCTTTCATTGTCCTCTATAACCTATGAAGTTATTTTGTAAATCCGATGAAGGATGTAGGAGAAGTTGCGCTTACAAGGATGAACAGACGGACAGGGTTATTCCTATATACCCCCTCCCCCAACTTGCTTGCAAGGGGGGGGGGTAATAATAAATTTGACCGGACAGACAGGGAGTTATCACAATAGCTCACCTTGAGTCTTTTCTGTAAGGTGAGCTAAAAAACACATTTTCATCATTCTGTTAACCCTTTCTCTTATAGAAGCGCCTTTAATTTATTCCTCCACTTAAGAAATGGTTCAAGTTTATACCATCATGAACATATAGCATAAGAAATATTTTCTACATCCTAGACGGTGGTAGCTTAAAGCAGGCTGAAAGTAAAAGCAGAATGCACCTTAAGGTGCATTCTGCTTTACTTTCAACCTGTTTTAAGTGGTCACTTGTCTTCATAATCAGAAACAGGCTATTGGGTAAAGGGTTAACTATTGAAACTGTATTCTGTCAGGAATTCAACAAAATAACAATCAACATAAATTGCCAAACAAAACTTTATTGAAAGAAATTGGGATACATTATTCAGTGTTAGGAATCTATGAAAAAATGTTTGAAAAATAAGAAAATACAAATCAGTAAATTTGGTACGTCACCATCCAGTGGAAGCAAGGTGTAGTGTCATTGCTGCTTATTTGTCCACAATTTATTACTCCATCCCTGGAACTTTCAAATTGGCAATTCCAGTATTCAATAAAGTATACTCCTTTTGAAATAACAACATTAAATCGGAGTAAAATTCCTCAGAAAAATGCACTTTTTGATGGCTTTTTTGAAAAACTTTCTTCAGTGATGACTGTAACAAAACAAGCAGTATTGACAAACAGCTTAGCCTCGTTGGTATCTGCATACTAATCATAAGCCTGTAGTCACAATTTACATGTACCTATAACAGAACCAACAGATACATTGTAATATAAAAATCCTTAGTTCGTAACAAGATCTAGTCTTGAATTCACCAACACATTCACAGGCATGATGTTCATAATTAATCTCCAACTCTTTGGTTTGGTTCCCAGATTTTTCCAGATTTGAACAGGCTGGGAGCCAAACCAAAATATTTGAGTGTCAAGCCTAAGAATGTGTTAAATTAAACCCTTTACTCCATTGATACTCATTTTAACACATTTAATATCTTCCTTCATTCACTATTTACAGTCAGGAATATTTTCTATATCCTAGCAGATAGTAGTTTAAAGCAGTCTGAAAGTAAAGCGGAATGCTCATTAGTAATGAAAACAAGCTCTGGAGTAAAGGGTTAAGATCTGACCTGACACAGGTATAGTGCTAACCTCTAGCTATTTTAATAACTTTTCCTCTGCCATAATTCTTTGAGCAGAATATCCGACACCTCTTCTATCAAATGTACTCAAACAGTTTAGATTCAGATTAGATGCGAGTTACTCTGCATCAGATCTGGACCCAAATTGTTTCCAAAGCTATCACTTCTTCACAATTAGAGAGCTAAAGGCGCTGAAGAATAAATAGGCAATGATCATAAAATATTTGTAAAGTGAAACCTCTCTATTACAACCACTTAAAGGAATGATAATTGTATAGAAGATAGGTGGCGGTTAAAAGCAAGGTAAAAGTAAAACAGAAAAACTCCTTAATTCTAAGGACTGGTTCAAGCATAGTAATCATAAACAAATACAATATCAAAATATAAGACTAAAATGCTGTGGTTAGTTCATATAAATATATAAAGAACAAATTAACTCAAAGAATTGTTTGAAAGTATAGTAAAACCTATGTCAAACAATCACTCAGAAGAGAATGAACACAGATGGCAGCTAAACTCATTCACCCTGAAATTCTATTGGACACTTCCAGTTTCAAATTAGGTGTAGTCCAGTTTTTACTATTCAGGGGTGCTTTTAAAATATATTGTCAAAATGACAAACAGTGTAGACCCTGGTCAGAGGGCTTCTATAGGAGCCCTCTGATCAGGGTATACACTGTTTGCATAGGTCAAGTGTACTATGCATATGTACACTGTTTGTAAATGACAAGTATACTTGTCGCTAGGATGCAATGAGCAGGATAAACTTAATGCAGAAAGCTCTTACAGAATCATTCTTTATAACTTATACTGCAAGCTTTAGAATCATCTTTTGAGTGGTCATTGTCCAAAGGTAATTCTCTTAAGGGTGTTACAGTAAAACCTGTCTTAAGCGGCCAATAAATTGCACCAAATAGTTGGTGTTTAAGGCAGGTGGCTGCTAAATTAATTTAATAAAGCAAGGTGGAAGTAAAACAGAATGCTCCTTTGGGAGCGACATGCCCTAAATACCAGATAATCAACACCATTTAGTGGCCATTATAGAGAGATTTTACTGTGTATTAGCAATTACTAACTCAACAATCCATTGCTTCTTGTCAGGGTCTACATTGCTACTGGTCTTCTTGAGAAACTATTAGGCATGGAAGTGGTTTATAAAACATCCGAATGCACCAGAACAAATGCACCAAAGTTTCTCATTACATTAACCATATACCAAAAACTGCCACAGCAAAAATAAGAATAACTAGAGGTTTGTTTTTGTCACAAATACAGATGTCTCCCCCTCCCATCCTCTTTCCAATACACAAGTGTAATGTCTGAAACTCCAACTTATCAGGGTCTAATTTAAAGTCATCAGGGGCAATAACTCCAACATAATCAAGGGGAGACAATTAAAAAACCCGGGTACACAACAACACATACTGGTCAACATTCCTGTGAAGTTTGGTGACTCTAGTACTAGTGGTTTCAGAGATACACACGACACAAAGTAAAGTTTCTCTTATTTTAAGTTATAGAAGGCAGCAACTCCAAATTTATCAGGGGGAGACAATTAAAAATCCCAGATGCACAACAACTCATGCTGGTGAACATTCCTGTCAAGTTTGGAGACTCTAGCCCTACTGGTTTCAGAGATACGTGCAGCACAAAATTTCTCTAATTTCAAGTTATCATATCAGGGGCAATAACTCAAGAATTATCCAGGGCGGCAATTAAAAAAAACCCAGGTGCACAACAACTCATGCTGGTCAACATTCCTGTGAAGTTTGGTGACTCTAGCCCCTATAGAGGTTTTAAAGATATGCATGACAAAAAAATTCTCTCATTTTAAGTAATCATATCAGGGGCAATAACTCCAAAGTTATCAAGGGGAGACAATCAAAAATTCCCAGGTGCACAACAACTCATGTTGGTCAACATTCCTGTGAAGTTTTGTCTAATTTTTAGTCATCAGGGGCAGTAACTCCAAAGTTAACAGGGGGAGACAATTCAAAAAAACACAAGTGCACAACAACTCTTGCTAGTGAACAATCCTGTGAAGTTTGGTGACTCTAGCCCTACTGGTTTCAGAGATACGCGCCACACAAAGTTTTTATAAATTTAAGTGTTCATATCAGGGGCAATAACTCAAGAATTATCAGGGGGAGACAATTAAAACAAGAGGGCCATGATGGCCCTGAAATCGCTCACCAGAGGGAAAGATTTTTAAAGTTTCAACTACATGTATGTTTCTAAACAAAACTGGACACCTGTTTTGTGGGGTGTTATTTGACCCTTTCTCTGTTTAATTATAATGGCAAGCTTTCTGGGATGATTTGCTTTATTATAAATATTTTCTAAGTCCAATACCGAACGTTTACCGACCGTTAACTTGGAAAGCATAATATATCGCACAAAAATTATGTGGAAAAGTTTCATTTTCCATTACATATTACTACGCATAACCTAACAACTCCTTGATATATTGCGTATTTAGAAACGAACGACAACTCTTGTAGAGCACGTTTCGTAACAAAACCAGTTCACACCTAACGTTTCGAACCCCTTCAGAATTAGAGTACTGATGATTGTTTCAAAGCAGAAATTGTATAAAAATCGCGATTTCAACAATTTATACAAACGGAATTGTTATGGAAATGGAAAAGTAAAACTTGTTAACAATAACTGGTGATAATAACCATTGTGATAAATAGAGCATTTGCCTTAGTGATAAATAGAGCATTTGCTCCATAAGAGTAAATGCACTATTTATCACAATGGTTTCAAATCTACACAATTCTGAAATTTTCCTTTTCTCTAATTAACCCTTTTCCTCATATAAACATGTTTTCACGTATTTGCAAACAGAGTAGACCCAGATTTACCTCTTTGAATAAGCAGACAACATTTCTAACAGATGACAACCCTATCACAGCTTAGCAGGACTTAACCAAAATTAGCACACACTTTGAACTCAGATCTGACACAGACCGGTATGTAACTTTATATGTGGTTTGTATATGAGTTAATTTACTCCTATGGAGCAAATGCTCTATTTATCACAATGGTTTTAAATCTACACAATTCTGAAATTTTCATCTTCTCTAATTAATGCTCCTTATCAGTAGATTTATTCAAAGAGGTAGGATCTGAAAAAGGCCTTTGTGATAAATAGAGCATTTGCTAACCATTGTGATAAATAGAGCAAAAGCTCCATAGGAGTAAATGTTCTATTTATCATAAAGGTTTCAAATCTACACAATTCTGAATTTTTCCTTTTCTATAATTAATGCTCCTTATCAGTAGATTTATTCAAAGCGGTAGGATCTGAAAAAAGCCTTTGTGATTAATAGAGCATTTGCTCCATAGGAGTAAATGCTCTATTTATCACAATGGTTTCAAATCTACACAATTCTGAAATTTTCCTTTTCTCTAATTAATGCTCCTTATCAGTAGATTTATTCAAAGAGGTATAATAGTCACTTTATGAAACCATTGAGATAAATAGAGCATTTGCCTTTGTGATAAATAGAGCATTTGCTCCATAGGAGTAAATGCACTATTTATCACAATGGTTTCAAATCTGAACAATTCTGAAATTTTCCTTTTCTCTAATTAACCCTTTTCCTCATATAAACATGTTTTCACGCATTTGCAAAATAGAGTAGACCCAGATTTACCTCTTTGAATAAGCAGACAACATTTCTAACAGATGACAACCCTATCACTGCTTAGCATGACTTGACCAAAATTAGCACACAGTTTGGATTCTGATCTGACACAGACCGGTATGTAACTTTATATGTGGTTTGTATATGAGTTAATTTACTCCTATAGAGCAAATGCTCTATTTATCACAATGGTTTGAAATCTATACAATTCTGAAATTTTCCTTATCAGTAGATTTATTCAAAGAGGTAGGATCTGAAAAAGCCTTTGTGATAAATAGAGCATTTGCTAACCATTGTGATAAATAGAGCAAAAGCTCCATAGGAGTAAATGTTCTATTTTTCACAATGGTGTCAAATCTACACAATTCTGAAATTTTCCTTTTCTATAATTAATGCTCCTTATCAGTAGATTTATTCAAAGCGGTAGGATCTGAAAAAAGCCTTTATGATTAATAGAGCATTTGCTCCATAGGCTTAAATGCTCTATTTATCACCATGGTTTCAAATCTACACAATTCTGAAATTTTCCTTTTCTCTAATTTATGCTCCTTATCAGTAGATTTATTCAAAGAGGTATAATAGTCACTTTATGAAACCATTGTGATAAATAGAGCATTTTCTCCATAGGAGTAAATGCTCTATTTATCACAATGGTTTCAAATCTACACAATTCTGAAATTTTTCAAGAGGCAGATTCTGAAAATATCCTATGAGGGAATGGGTTGAAACAGTGTGAACAAACAGACTAATTCTGAAGCAGACAACATGATAGAATTTTGACCAGGAACTTGACCTATTCAGTGATTATGCAACACAGATGGTGTGACCTCAATCCCTCTAGTTCAGAGGAACCTTTATAGTGTAAAATAATATTTTAAAGTATAACCAACAGGGCAGGGCCAATTTTAACCTCAGAACTATGATATTTACCAATGTCAATAAGGTATACTAAGTAAATCTATACACCAAATATCTAAGCTCTGTGACATGTAGTTTTTGACAAGAAGATTTTTGAAGTTTTCCCCATGCCAAACCTAAGTGAGCCCAGCATTCTGCTACTTGTACAGAAAACAACAGTCAGCTAGAAAAAACTGGCCACCCCTGGGACCATGGAGGGGCCAATTTTGACTCCAGGGACATAATTTATATAACTTTTGTAGAGGACCTATAGGTGATGCTATGTGCCAAAGATGAAAGCTGAGAACCCTGTAGATTCAGAGGAGAAGACTTTTAAAGTTCAAATTGTTGACGACGCACGACACACGACGCACGACGCACGACGCACGACAAACGCCGACAGACGACGGACATCAGGCGATCACAAAAGCTCACCCTGAGCACTTTGTGCTCTGGTGAGCTAAAAACATAGTTGCACAACAAATCATGCTGGTAAACATTCCTGTGAAGTTTGGTGGCTCTAGTACTAGCGGTTTCAGAGATACGCGCGGCACAAAGTTTTTCTAATTTTAAGTCATCAGGGGCAATAACTCCAAAGTTATCAGGCAATAACTCCAAAGTTATCAGGGGAGACAATTAAAAATTCCCAGGTGCACAAGTGAACATTCCTGTGAATTTTAGTGACTCTAGCCCAACTGGTTTCAGAGATACGCGCGGCAAAAGTTTGTGATGGACAGACAGACGCAGGGACAGTCGGACAACTCTGGCCAAAACAACATGTCTCCCCATAATAGGGGAGACATAATAATGGTACCAATTCACTGTACAACATATACAGAGACACTTTGTTAAATAACTTGGTAACAGATAATTAGTAACAAGTAACAGGAGGGTCATGATGGCCCTGGATCGCTCCCCTGAGTATAATGAACCAAATAGTTTTACCTTTGGATTTCGCCCATAACCCAAATTATCTGAGGATTTAAAGTTATATATAAATATATAGTTTGTCACAGTTTCACCGATTGTAAACACTGTGGCCTCTAGTGTGTTCACAAGGTTTTGCTATGATATGACCTAGTGACCAACTTTTTGACCCTACATGACCCATGTTCAAACCTGACCTAGATTTTGACAAGAACAACATTTGGAGCAAGTTTGATGAAGATTTGCCCAAATAATGGCCTCTAGAGTGTTCACAAGGTTTTATATGATTTGATCTAGAAACATACTTTTCGACCCCACATGACTCACTTTCAAATTTGACCTAGATTTTGTCAAGAACAACATTTGGAGCAAGTTCGATGAGCACCACGGATGACACACGCCTGACGATGCACGGTCACAATAGCTAACCATGAGCACTTCGTGCTCAGGTGAGCTAAAAACAACAAATCTACAAAAATACAACTTACAAAACTTACACAACTTACTTTTATCACAAACTCTAGGCTAGGTATACGCTATGTTAGATGCTGGATTGGTTCTACACATAAACCCCAAAAATTTATGTCCATTAATTAATGCGTGGTACACATGTACTACTTCTAATTTGCATGTATGTGTAGGGCACGATATCAGCCAATGTTATTACGGAAAAGCACAACTAAGCAACACTTTTGGTGATATTCTTTTACAATGAAGTAAATATTCCAAAATAGGGAATTAATATAATACATAAATACTTAAACTGCTCTGATCTAATATTTCGACCACTAAGGGCCTTTGTCAAAGATTATCATGTCAAAATACACATCACATTTTTGTTACATGCATTCAGCCATAAAATCAAAGAGGATTATTCTCTTTGATTTTATGGCTGAATGCATGTAACAACAAGAGCTGTCCACAGACAGCGCGCTCCACTTTCTTTAGTGCTGGATAGTGCAGTGGAAGTTTAAGTCCGAAAGGGGAGATAACAACAGCAAAATTAATTTTAGGGTTACCTACCCTTGTGAAATGGGTCCCCCTTGTAATAGTTAATATGTAGACCAAAGATGAACCAAATATCTTGGACAGTTTCTGAGACATGGACCTGAACATAAAACTTAACCAACAATGAAGATTGTAAGTCGAAAAAGGGGCATAACTATGGCAAAATTAATTTTAGGGTTACCTACCGTTGTGAAATGGGTTCCCCTTGTGATAGTTAATGTGTATACCAAAGATGAGCCAAATATCTTTGACAGTTTCTGAGACATGGACCTGAACATAAAACTTAACCAACAATGAAAATTCTAAGTCGAAAAAGGGGCATAACTATGGCAAAATTAATTTTAGAGTTACCTACCCTTGTGAAATGGGTTCCCCTTGTGATAGTTAACATACATACCAAATATGAACCAAATATCTTTGATGGTTTCTGAGAAAAGGACCTTAACAAAAAGGTTAACCAACGCCGACGCCGACGAGAGGGTCATGACAATACCTCCACTTTTTGAAAAAGTGGAGCTAAAAATGTGACGTGTATTTTGACATGATAATCTTTGACAAAGGCCCTTAGTGGTCGAAATATTAGATCAGATATTCTTTTAGTTTAACAGATTTGAACAGTCCATTCTTTCTCTGTTTTTGTCTTTTAAACACAGAAATTAGTTTTCCTTTCCTGATGGTCATAGTATCCTACATCCCTATATCCTAACACTTTACCCCATAAATACCTTTTTATGCTTTTAATTATTCATACACTAAGAAAAGTAGTCCCTAGCTTGAAAGTCCTAAACATAATACAAACGGTATTTCCAGTACCTTTCAAGATGGGAGCTAAAAGCAGGCTGAAAATAAAGCAGAATGCTCCTTTAAGAGCATCTTGCTTAACTTTAGTTGACATTATTAACATGTTTTCAAAACTAGAAACAGGCTATGGGTAATGGGTAAAAGCAGGCTAAAAGTAAAGCAGAAAGCTCATACAGAAGCGTTCTGCTTTATTTTCATCCTGCTTTAAGGAACAACATGCCTGAAAGAAGATATAAAACAAAGCTAATTGGATAAGGACAACCACTGGACAGGTACTTAGCAAATTTTGTAAAAAAAATGTTACTTAAACTATAGAATGCTCAAGTCCAGTGGTAGAAATATCCTTGTTGTGCATGAAGGTAGACAGTGTTAAAGTTGGGTACCAGTCAAACATGTGCTGAGTAGCCACTGAAAGGGGGTGAATGGGTATCCTCTGAAGCAGGTGGATTCTTAACCCTTTACCCCATAGATACTCATATTAATGCATCAGTTTATTCTTTCATTCAAAAAAATAGTTCCAACGAAAGAGCAGGCTGAAAGTAGAGTAGAAAGTGCCTTAAGGAGCATTCTGCTTTACTTTCACATTACTGGCTACTGGGCAAAGGGTTAAGGGAGCATAACTTCCTTTTACATTGCAACAAAAACATAATTTCAATCCAGATTAGAAACCCTTCTGTGCCTGCCGTCTATATGTCGTTATTAAATTTTTAACAGCAAACTTCACTTGCCGCCACTGGAAATTCGCCAAACACGGCTCTCGTCGAATAGCATTTATGCAGGCCAATTGCCCAGGTGTTGTTTCATGAGCAATGGCCAGCATAAATTGCCTCTTCAGTGCACTTTTTTCTTCCATGGTCCAGTGGTGTCTGACCTTCAGTGCTAAAAGAGAGAAAGCAAGAGACGTAATGTTAGGATGAAGCAGCCATTTTAACTATTTATCAATGTTTCAATTTATCAACTATTAAAGAAACGGGCAACCAAATGGTTTATTAGCAAAAAAAAAGAAAATACTTAATACCAGGCGACCACACCGCGTTCTTAGGGTGTCTACTATGACTCTACGATAACAATTGCGACTACACTGCTTCTGTCCAATCATCCACACTGTGCCTATGAAATGCTACAGTTATTTCTACAAAATTCATTCGCAAGTCTGATCGTCAAGGTGTTTGAAGGCATGATTTTAATCGAATTTGCACAAATTTATGCCAAAAACAAATGGTCCGAACTGAAATCGTGAGACGCCGTAGATATAGTAAGAACCCCCAATAGAAATACAATCCCCTTTTGGCTCAATAAAGAATTTATTACAGAGCTTGTAGATTTGCAGATTTGCTTTTCTTTAAAAAAATAAAAAAAGACAACCATTAGATGACTAATTCAGAAATTAAAAGTTGATATTGCTGATCATAATCATAACTCAAAACTGTTTGTCCGATTCATTTTTGGAGACTATTGAAATGTTTAAACATCACGATAATGAATGAAAATATATCATTACTCGATTATATACATTTTCATAGAAAGTACCCATTTTTGGGGGGATCAAGGGGACACTAATCCCAACTCAAAAAAGGTCAGAGTGACCTGGAAGTGGAATGTGACACTCTGCAATCCCAAGATAGATCTACACATCAAGTTTGGTAATCCTGGATGATATAGCAAGAGAGATATGCTCAGGAAAGGTTTGAGTATGAAAGTATGAAGTCTTTATCATATGTTTCTCAAAACTTTGAAGTTGTGGACAAACAGACAGACTAAAAGCAATAAGTAGTATCAAACCCCCACCCCCCCCCCCCCCCAAACGATGTTAGGGTGGCATGTGCACAAAAAAAGAACAAATAAAAGAACAAATGATAGTTCTATATTATATTACAGCATTTCAGATCATAATCCTTACAAACTAGAAATATGCCTAAGATATGAATGCCCTGCCCTCTTCTCCCTTAAGTTATACCTTTTGAACTGAAATCGTCACACGTATTGCATTCCAACAAGGCTTCTGCAAAACTTTCTTCTGGAAAGTAATCTTGGTCTTCAACTGAAAACATGGAAGTTACATTGTAATATAAGTAAAGCTCTTAAAGTAATAGCACATGTCAGGTCAAAGGTTACCTCTCTGAATCCCACTTCATACACACATTAATGATAATACTCTGTGCTACCTGAATCCCACTTCATACACACATTATTGATAATACTCTGTGCTACCTGAATCCCACTTCATACACACATTATTGATAATACTCTGTGCTACCTGAATCCCACTTCATACACACATTAATGATAATACTCTGTGCTACCTGAATCCCACTTCGTACACACATTAATGATAATACTCTGTGCCATCTGAATCCCACTCCATTCACACATTATTTATAATACTCTGTGCTACCTGAATCCCACTTCATACACACATTAATTATAATACTCTGTGCTACCTGAATCCCACTTCATACACACATTAATGATAATACTCTGTGCTACCTGAATCCCACTTCATACACACATTAATGATAATACTCTGTGCTACCTGAATCCCACTTCATACACACATTAATGATAATACTCTGTGCTACCGGAATCCCATTTCATACACACATTAATGATAATACTCTGTGCTACCTGAATCCCACTTCATACACACATTAACTAGAGGTTTTTGTCAAAAAAAACGAATGTCTCCCCTCTAATAAAAACAATATGCAAAGGGAAATCACTAAAAATGTTATGGTCTTGATGAATGATACTTCCCCTCATTATGCGTTTTCCACACTACATTTTTAAAGAAGAAAATGATAACAGCTAATAACTCCAAAAATACTGATACCAGATTTATGGCCCTTGTGCATGACACTTACTTTCATCATGCTCTTTCCAAAAATAAAATGTCATTCCAATAGCATCAGTCGAACAGGAGTTATTGATCGGCCAAAAAATGTAACAAAGGGCAATAACTCCAAAATTATTGAAGCCAGAATTATGGCCCTTGT
Organism: Azorinus chamasolen; assembly: GCA_963576725.1. Classification (NCBI taxonomy): domain Eukaryota; kingdom Metazoa; phylum Mollusca; class Bivalvia; order Cardiida; family Solecurtidae; genus Azorinus; species Azorinus chamasolen. The sequence goes on along the minus strand of OY755250.1, from coordinate 35,956,150 downwards.
TCATGACACTTTCTCTCATCATGCTCTTTCCATGTATGAAGTTTCAATACGATGGCAAGAGCCATGTTGGAGTTATCGTCCGGACAAGAAAGAATTAAACAAATGTACAAGGGGCAATAACTCTAAAATTTATTGAAGCTGGAGTTAAGGATCTTATGCATGACACTTTCTCTTATCATGATCGTTACATGTATGAAGTTTCACTCCAATGGCATGTGTCACATAGGAGTAATCATCCGGACAAAAAATTGTGATTTTTTTACAAAGGGCAATAACTCCAATATTAGTGAAGCCAGAGTTATGGACCTTGTGCATGACACTTCCTCTCATTATGATCTTTCCATATATGAAGTTTCAAATCAATGGCATGAGCCATATAGAAGTTATCGTCCGGACAAAAAAGCGTGATTTTTTTTACAAAGGGCAATAACTCCTATATTAGTGAAGCCAGAGTTATGTACCTTCTGCATGACACTTCCTCTCATTATGCTCTTTCCATATATGAAGTTTCAATCAACTGGCATCAGGCATATTGAAGTTATTGTCCGGACAAAAAGTGTGACAGACAGACGGACAGACAGACAGACAACTCTCACGAAAACAATATGTCTCCCCCATATAAATATGGGGGGAGACATAATGATAATACTCTGTGCTACCTGAATCCCACTCCATTCACACATTAATGATAATACTCTGTGCTTGCTGAATCCCACTTCATACACATATTAATTATAATACTCTGTGCTACCTGAATCCCACTTCATACACACATTAATGATAATACTCTGTGCCATCTGAATCCCACTCCATTCACACATTATTGATAATACTCTGTGCTATCTGAATCCCACTTCATACACACATTAATGATAATACTCTGTGCTACCTGAATCCCACTTCATTCACACATTAATGACAATACTCTGTGCTACCTGAATCCCACTTCATACACACATTAATGATAATACTCTGTGCTACCTGAATCCCACTCCATACACACATTAATGATAATACTCTGTGCTACCTGAATCCCACTTTGTACACACATTAATGATAATACTCTGTGCTACCTGAATCCCACTTCATACACACATTATTGATAATACTCTGTGCTACCTGAATCCCACTTCATACACACATTAATGATAATACTCTGTGCCATCTGAATCCCACTCCATTCACACATTATTTATAATACTCTGTGCTACCTGAATCCCACTTCATACACACATTAATTATAATACTCTGTGCTACCTGAATCCCACTTCATACACACATTAATGATAATACTCTGTGCTACCTGAATCCCACTCCAATCACACATTCATGATAATACTCTGTGCTACCTGAATCCCACTCCATACACACATTAATAATAATACTCTGTGCTACCTGAATCCCACTTCATACACACATTAATGATAATACTCTGTGCTACCTGAATCCCATTCCATACACACATTAATGATAATACTCTGTGCTACCTGAATCCCACTTCATACACACATTAATGATAATACTCTGTGCTACCTGAATCCCACTCCATACACACATTAATGATAATACTCTGTGCTACCTGAATCCCACTTCATACACATATTAATGATAATACTCTGTGCTACCTGAATCCCACTTCATACACACATTAATGATAATACTCTGTGCCATCTGAATCCCACTCCATTCACACATTATTGATAATACTCTGTACTACCTGAATCCCACTTCATACACACATTAATGATAATACTCTGTGCTACCTGAATCCCACTTCATACACACATTAATGACAATACTCTGTGCTACCTGAATCCCACTTCATACACACATTAATGATAATACTCTGTGCTACCTGAATCCCACTCCATACACACATTAATGATAATACTCTGTGCTACCTGAATCCCACTTTGTACACACATTAATGATAATACTCTGTGCTACCTGAATCCCACTTTGTACACACATTAATGATAATACTCTGTGCTACCTGAATCCCACTTCATACACACATTAATGATAATACTCTGTGCTACCTAAATCCCACTCCATTCATACATTAATGATAGTACTCTGTGCAACCTGAATCCCACTTCATACACACATTAATGATAATACTCTGTGCTACCTGAATCCCACTTCATACACGCAAAATAATAATGTTTACAGTTTCTGAAAGTCTTCTTAACTTGTTTAACTAGAGGTTTGTTTTTGTCACAAAAAATATATGTCTTCCCCTCCCATCCTCTTTCCAATATGCAGGTGTAATGTCTAACTTATGAAGAACTTATCAGGGTCTAATTTTAAGTCATCGGGGCAATAACTCCAACATTGTCAGGGGGAGACAATTCAAAAACCCGGGTACACAACAATACATGCTGGTCAACATTCCTGTGAAGTTTGGTGACTCTAGTACTAGTGGTTTCAGAGATACACACAGCACAAAGTAAAGTTTCTATTATTTTTAAGTCATAAGGGGCAGTAACTCCAAAGTCATCAGGGGAGAGCCCTACTGATTTTAGAGATACGTGCAGCACAAAGTTTCTCTAATTTTAAGTTATCATATCGGGGGCAATAACTCCAAAGTTATCAAGGGGAGACAATTCAAAAATCCCAAGTGCACAACAACTCATGCTGGTCAACATTCCTGTGAAGTTTGGTGACTCTAGCCCTAGTGGTTTTAGAGATATGCACGACACTAAGTAAAGTTTGCCTAACTTTAAGTCATCAGGGGAAGTAACTCCAAAGTTATCAAGGGGAGAGAATTAAAAAAACCCAAGAGCAAAACAACTTATGCTAGTGAACAATCCTGTGAAGTTTGGTGACTGTAGCCCTACTGGTTTCAGAGATATGCTTGACACAAAGTTTGTATAAATTTATAAATTTAAGTGTTCATATCAGGGGCAATAACTCAACAATTATCAGGGGAGACAATTAAAAAAACATCGGTGCATAGGTGCACAACTCATGCTGGTGAACATTCCTGTGAAGTTTGGTGACTCTATTACTAGCAGTTTCAGAGATAAGCATGACACAAAGTTTTTCTAATTTTAATTCATTATCAGGGGGAGACAATTCAAAAAACTCAGGTGCACAACAACGCATGCTGGTGAACATTCCTGTGAAGTTTGGTGACTCTAGCCCAACTGATTCCAGAGATATGCATGACACAAGTTTGTGACGGACAGACAGACGGATGTACAGACGGGTGTACGGACAGACAGACAACTCTGGCAAAAACAGTATGTCTCCCTATAAATGGGGGAGAGATAACTAACTAGAGGTTTGTTTTTGTCACAAAAACAGATGTCTCCCCCTCCAATCCTCTTTCCAATACACAAGTGTAAGGGGGGAGACAATTTAAAAGCCTCGGGTACACAAAAACACATGCTAGTCAACATTCTTGTGAAGTTTGGTGACTCTAGTACTATTGGTTTCAGAGATACATGTGACCCAAAATAAAGTTTCTCTTATTTAAGTCATAAAGGGCAGTAACTCCAAAGTTATCAGGGGGAGACAATTAAAAAACCCAGATGCACAACAACTCATGCTGTTGAACATTCCTGTGAAGTTTGGTGACTCTAGCCCTACTGGTTTCAGAGATATGTGCAGCACAAAGTTTCTCTAATTTTAAGTTAACATATCAGGGGCAGTAACTCAAGAATTATCAGGGGGAGACGATTAAAAAAACCCAGGTGCACAACAACTCATGCTGGTGAACATTCCTGTGAAGTTTGGTGACTCTAGCCCTAGTGGTTTTAAAGATATGCATGACACAAGGTTTCTCTAATTTTAAGTAATCATATCAGGGGCAATAACTCCAAAGTTATCAAGGGAAGACAATTCAAAAATCCCAGTTGTACAACAACTCATGCTGGTCGACATTCCTTTGAAGTTTGGTGACTCTAGCCCTAGTGGTTTCAGACGTATGCACAACACTAAGTAAAGTTTGTCTAATTTTAAGTCATCAGGGGAGGTAACTCCAAAATTGACAGGGGGAGACAATTAAAAAAAAACAAGAGCAAAACAACTCATGCTTATGAACAATCCTGTGAAGTTTGGTGACTCTAGCCCTACTGGTTTCAGAGATATGCGCAACAGAAAGTTTGTATAAATTTAAGTATTCATATCAGGGGCAATAACTCAAGAATTATCAGGGGGAGACAATTCAAAAAACATAGGTGCACAACAACTCGTGCTGGTGAACATTCCTGTGAAGTTTGGTGACTCTAGTACTAGCGGTTTCAGAGATACGCGTGACACAAAGTTTTTTCTAATTTTAAGTCATCAGGGGCAATTACTCCAAAATTATCAGGGGGAGATAATTCAAAAACCCCAGGTGCACAACAACTCATGCTAGTGAACATTCCTGTGAAGTTTGGTGACTCTAGCCCAACTGGTTTCAGAGATACGTGCGACACAAGTTTGTGACGGACAGACGGACGTACTAACAAATGGGTAGTTGTGTGACTTTTTCCTTTGATCTTTTCTTGTGGGACTAGTCCCACAAGTAAAACTATTTTTGGCTCTAACTTTGGAAATAGAATGATCTGGAAGCTAACCCTAACCCTAACCCTATGTCCCACAACTGGCCAGGTTAATGTCACAAGAAATGGTCAGGTTAATGTCACAAGAGATGGCCAGGTTAATGATTTTACTTGTGTGACTAGTTAGAAAAAGTCACACAACTACCCTTTGGTGAGTGCGGATGGACGGACGGACAGACGGACAGACAGACAACTCTGGCAAAAACAATATATCTCCCCATAAATGGGGGAGACATAATGATTCAGTCTATAAGGAACAATATTACTTACTGCTTTTCCCATTCATATATTCTTTGGTATCCAAAACCTGGTACATTGTTATGCAATCCACAATCCATTCCCAACAAACTGTTTTGTACTCTTCAAAACACCCTGCAATTTACAACAAAAAATACCGTGAAATTAACTGTTTTGCCTGTCTCCACTTTGCCCATAATTATATTTATTCAGACTTGATATATATCTATATCACGAGTTTGGATGGTATACATCTTGTATGTTTTGAGTACCAGAAATAACGGAAAATAATTTAATGTTGAATCTAATTCGCATTTGCTGAGGTCATCAGTTCAATGTCAAAGGTGAATCCATAATCACACTTTCTCACTTTTGCTTCTTGGTCACCGTTATCAGTGGAAATTAATAAATCCATGCATTATATTATTGTCCAGTAAAGATTACAACTGATTAGAATAATGCATTGAGCATAAAGTGTTCAGAATAATAACAAGAAGGCCATGGCCCTCAATATCGCTCACCTGAGTATATCGATATAAAGCACAGTGTTAATTTTTTAGCAGACAACATTTCTATCAGTTTTAAACTGAGTGTTAACCCTGTCTTTGTTGACAATGAATGAAATTAGTACAGTTTATATTCTGATCAAATCATTGGGTGAAAAATAATTTTTATTTGATCAAGATCCAAACTGTTTGAAACTTGTGGCAATTTTTCTAAGGCTAAAATGTCTAAAACTTATTTTTGAGAAATTCAAACAGATAACAATTCTGAAGCAGATGACATAAGTTTAATGAGAGGGTGCATTCTTCTAATAGTATGCAGTTCAACTTGTATTAAGCTGAACTTCACAATAGATACACGGATTATAAGGCTCTAATTTAGGTGCCAAATAATTTTTATCTGATCAAGATCCAAACTGTTTGAAACTTGTGGCAATTTGTCCATGCCTAAAACTTATTTTTGAGAAATGCAAGCAGATAACAATTCTGAAGCAGATGACATAAGTGTAATGATAAGGCTGGTTTCACTGTGGAAGACCTGGGGAGACTATATTATGTAACATATCTCCCAGCCACTCTCAGTACAGTGTTTTTTCTAATGTGCTACAATGAAACGTAGTAGTTTTCAATGTGAAAATGTCTATAAACAAGAGCTGTCACAGGACAGCACGCTCGACTATTCTCAGAATTGTTAGTGTGAAAATGCTTGATAGTGGACTAAAATAGTTTCCAATGATACTATATAAGCAAGTAATCAAAGTCTCAGTAAAATATCTTTTAACAGTATTCAGGATGTAGGATCTGATTGTGAACAAGTGTTCAAAGTTTCAAAGGGTTGTAAATAAGTGGACTTTAACAAAAACCTTAACCAAAACTTCTAACATAAAAAGAGCCATTATTGTCAAAATGCTTGCCAGAGTTATGTACTCTTTTCTACAGATTAGGCTTGTGGTGGTGAACATGTGTTTCAAGTTTTAAAGCTTTATATTCAAAAGGTTAAAGGCAAAAAGTGGACTTTAACGAAAACCTTAACCAAGGTGTGACGCGGACACCGACGCGGACGCCGAGGGGAGTAGGATAGCTCCACTATTCTTTGAATAGTCCAGCTAAAAAGGAATTTCCTCAAAAAGTGGGGCCAATTTTGACCTCAGGACTACCATATTTACAACATTTTCAAATATGTAAGACTCAAACCGGATCACTCTGACCTCTACGGATAAAAAAATATGACATCATTTACGCAACACGTCGTCCGTTTTGACGTATCATTTCGCGTCACCATCATTTATTTTCTTTAACTCCGCAAGTCTATATAGATCAATATTTGTTAAATTTTAGATCTATTTGCAGTTTTTAATGAGCTTGGAATGCCATTACTTTGCCGTGGGCACTTAGATCTATATCAAATTTGTAATCTGTATATTTTGTCAGGTAGGATATGTTTTTGTGAGTTATAAATCAGCCCACGATTTGGGAGCAAACGGCTCCCGATTCTGGATCGGCCCATAATTTTGAATTGGCCCTCGACTTGAGTCTTACAAATATATAAATGGTATATCTATACACCAAATATCTAAGCTCTGAGCCATGTGGAGAAGATCTTTAAAGTGTTTTCTATGCAAAACTAGTGCCCCCAGGGCGGGGCCAATTTTGACCCCAGGGCTATGATTTTGACATACTTATTAAAGGCCCACCAGATGATATTACACACCAAATATCTAAACTCTGGGCCATATGGTGTCTTACAAAGAAGATTTTTTAAGCTTTTCGCTTAAGTTGACATAGCAATACATGGTAGAAAACCATCCAAAGAACATCCATGGTAAATTTCATCAGATTCCATCCATTAGTTTCAGAGGAGATGTCGTTTGAAGTAAAATGTGAATGGATGGACAGACGGATGGTGAGCGATCACAATAGCTCACCTTGAGCCTTTGGCTCAGGTGAGCTAAAAATAAAGTTTTAACTGCCATCTTCAATAGTTCTGCTATGTTTGTTACTATAGCAGTAATAGGCTATTGAGGAAAAAAACGCCATTTATAGAAACAACAACTACTGACCCTCCATAATGACGGCATCAACATCCTCTTGTAGGATCACCAAGGTATTTGATGAAACAAAGTGTGTTTGTGAAAGCTCCTCCTTTTCTAGAATCTTTCCCCCACATGCTATTATTAGGTCAGATACACCAGCTGCAAAGCATCAATGAAATGGTATAACTAGAAGGATGTTCCTCTTAACACATGTCTTGCCTGCTTTAAGCAAGTCCTTTCCAAATTGAAAAATGGGAATTACTCTCACAGTAATGAAGGAAGAGTTATCATGCTACTTCAAATCACCAATTTTTTCCATTAATGAAATTTCATCTCAAAAGCTTAAGTACATGTATAACTGAAGTTATCTGCCGGAAGGAAAAGAAAATGTGGAAAAGTGGGACAACTCTCACAGTATTGATGCAAGAGTTATGAACCTTGTGCATGATACTTCCATTCATCAACTACTTTCCATAAATGACATTTCATCTGAAAAGCATCAGTAGAACAGGAGTTATAGCCAAACAAGAGGATCATGATGACCCTGAATCACTAAACTGGTATCAAGGTAAATATTTAAATTGAACAAGAGGTTTGGTTTGGTTGTTGAAGTCTGTTTCTGTCATCTATGGGCAAGAGGTTTCAGAAAACAAATATTGTAAGCCTTCTGGTTTTGGAGAAGGAGACTTTTGATATTTTTACTGGAGAAGAAAATGTTTGAAGTTTTTACTATATAATCCTATGTAAAACGTGTGACCACGGGGCAAGGCCAATTTTGATCCCAGGAGCAACAATTGAACAATACTTGTAAAGGTTCACTAGATGATGCTACATACCAAATATCACAGCTATAAACCTTTCGGTTTCAGAAGAATTTTAAAGTTTTTTTTTCTATATAATCTTTTGTAAAACTTGTGATCCCTGAGGCGGAGCCGATTTTAACCCTATGGGCAAAATTTGAACAGTCCTAGAACAGCCTTAGGCCTTACGATTTTTGACAAAGTAGTTTAATTGGTCATTTATGAGCATGATCAATAAATGTTGGCCTCCGTCCTTCCCATCAGCCAATCCTTACCACTTCTCTCTTTATGACTATATATACAGCAGTAGTGTTTTGATCATTTAAAATTTATTCATTTTTTTGACTTTTTCATTTTTAATTGCTCAATATTGAATGTAACAAGCATGATGCCAAACATGTCCTAATATGCACCCTAAGTATAAAGTCTCTTGAATCTTTTCTACCCCTCTGAACCCTTTCCTCCATGATTTTTTATTAGGGTTTCGGTTTTGCCGAAATCCTTATAAAATGGATTGCGTCTCAAACTTTCACGGAAAACCCTATTGCACGAGCTCTACCTAGCGGGAATCCCCCTAAGAAAATACACGCATGTGCAGTGCTTGGCTTACAATCCGGTTCCGGAATCTTACAAAATATTTATAATGAAATATGGAAGGTGGAACCATTAGCAAACAGAGCAGACCCTGATCATATGGGAACTGTCTTATCTGGGTCTAATCTGCTTGCAGATGCATGAAAACAAGTTTATATGAGGGAAATTAAGGGTTAAATAGACTTTTTCTGTTCTTCACATCACATCAAAAACTACAGTATAAAGGTTACAGCGCACTGGTGGTCAGATAGTAGTGCAGGGCAACTGTTACATCGTGCTAAAATCTCTCGAGGTCATCACTTAACTCTTTGCACGCTAGCGGTGAAACTGTGATTACCTATGCAAACAGTTTGGATTCAGATGAGAGGCTTCATAATTCTATGTCTCATCAGGATCCAAACTGTTTGTCATCTTGACTATATTTTTGCTTAAAATGAAAGAAAATTTATTGAAGAATTGAAACAGGCGGCAATTGTTGCAGACGAAAAATCACTCAGCATTGTAAGGATTAAGCAAGCTGTAGAGATCTGTAATATCGTCTGCTTCAGGTTTGTCATCATTTGAATTTCTAAAAGATCAGTTTTAGGCATTTTGACCCAAGGCAAAATTGTCACAAGTTGCAAACAGTTTAGATCTTGATCAGACAGTTACTTGGTATTAGATCTTAATCCAACTAGGGTGTCCCACTTTGTCAACCTCTATTGTTTAAGTAGCTTGGATGGTAGTATTAACAATTACTATTAAAAGGAAACAAGGGTTTTTGTATCCTTTATATTATCAAAAAAATCATTCAAAGGAAAAAAGGAGAAAGGCAAACAAAATCAGACAAAACACTTTCTTGTCTTTTAATTTATATACATTTCACCATTCATTGATTTACGTGTCAGGCTTATAGTATCTTATAGTGTCTTATAGTATCTTATAGTAGTGTATGTATATTATTTCTTATTCATATCATTTATTTCTATGACGCCGGTTACTGATCAGGGTCTGTAGTGTTTACTAAAGCACTAACTGTAATTTACATGTATGACTATAATTTATTTTTAATTATATAATTTATTGATATACTTGTTACATGTATGATGCTGCAAATAGCGAAGACCCTGACCAGTTGTGGTAACTGATCGGGGTCTGTATTGTTTGCAGCACTGACTCACAAATTCGCCCTTTACAGACTCACACTCACAGTCTCCTCAGGAAAAAGTAAGAAAATACAATGCAATCACCCAAAAAGACAAAGTATAGGCATGGATAAACTATTCTATAAACTTCAGGGTCTTTTCTGTTTGCAAAAGCATAGAAAGGCTTATTTTTGCTCAGACCAATTGTACCCGATATGGAACCCTTAAATCGTCTTCACTATATAATATAAAGTGAAACAATATTATGTGTCTAACAACCCATATACCTATGGGAGGTTTTCCTTCAAATTTTCACCCATGATAAGCTATCAACCTTGATGTGAAGATTGTCTTAAAGAATGTAATGATTGCTCTGACCATTTTACCAGAGTTATGGGACTCTGAAATTTTCTTCACTGTATAACACATAGTCAAAAGTGCTTGATATAGAGACACTATTGTTAGGGGGAGGGATGCATCAGTGTCTTGGAAACAATTTTCTAGTTAATTTTATTTTCCCTTTTGTATCCTGCCATGCTAAGTTGAAATATATTTGTTACTTTATAATTTGTCATATTGATAATTTCACCCCACAGTATATTTGGCAATTATTTGTAGGGTATTTAGAATCATAAGGAATATGTCTAAAATTGGGGGACGTGTATGTATGGATAAGTGAATGATGCATGCTAATTACTGTTATTATCCACCAGAAAGTAGCAGAAGTATGACCCTTACTTTCAAATAATGGAGTGATGGCTCTATACTACATTAAACTATCAATTTTGGATCTATTGGCACAAAGTGGCAAGTTGAGATATTGGAATCGCCCTGTGTGTGACATGAACATAAAACAATTCTTTAAATGTCTTCCAAACTACTGACATGATTTTCTGGAAAACCCACAGTAAACAATCAATATAATATATGTTATGTCCGAAACCTGTCAGTACTTTGATTAGAGACTCCATCTACTATGAATATGTACATGTATAATTAAAGGGGATGTCCCTACATTTGACGCGTTTCATAAACACTTAAAATATACAAAACTCATTTGTTTATATGCTGAAAAGTAGTATTTCACAAACAGCCCCATCCAATTACCGTTTATAATGACAAAACATCCATGTGTTTGATATCGCTGATCCCGGTTTTACTTCCCGTTGTTTTAGTTTTATTCGGGTTGAGTTTTAGTTTCGTAACTGTACGCCCTATTCGCGATTCTCCGACCACTTCCGAGAAAACTATTACGTAAACAATGGCGAGATCGGATGATCTTCGGCAAAACGCGGAAGAATTTACGGAAAAGGTCGATAATATTGTGTTGTAGACCAAAAATTATCAGTTCTGGATGAAATCGGTTTATTTGTATCACATGGGCATTTTTCGATATATGTTCAAATTGGGAACCTTCATAATAATGATAGAGCATAACAAATACCAAGTTTTTATGATATTATTGAAAATATGCGATCATTGTAGGGACCTCCTCTTTAAGTAAAATTTTATTTTTAAGCAAAGTTAAGAAATATTTTGGCAGTAGACTAAAGTAAAAACTCAGATTTATGATATTTTTCTAAGCAAACAGAGTAGACCCTGATCAGGCAGCTCCTACAGTCCTGAGCTGCCTGATCTGGGTCTATTCTGTTCGCAAAGGTGATAAAATTAGTATCTATGATGGAAAGGGTTAATCTTTCAGCAGGGTTTTCCCTGACCCCCTTTTTCTATTGAAATGTCCCTTAAATTTCACAAATGACCCCCAAAAGTAAGAGGGTCTGTTCATTAGAGAGGGGGTCAAGAGGACCCTCAGAATGGTCTTTTTGAAGGGGTCAAGGGAAAACCCTGTTTCAGTTTTTCTGTGTAAGCTGAATTTTAAAATAGTACATACAGTGTGTAAGACACTGATATAGCATGCTATTAAAATAGGGTCAAAATTGGCCCCGCCCCAGGGCCGGCTAGTTTTCTATAGAAACAAATAGTGAAAACTTTGAAAACCTTCTCCTCCGATTGTCTGGTGAGCGATATCAGGGCATTCAGGCCCTTTTGTTTTGCAATTTAATAAAAAATTTGCATCACTTGGGATGTTTTTCCCAAATTGGGAAAAATAGGTCCTTTTAACGGGTCTCTTAGACGCCAGAAAGGGTCTGCATTTTCACAGTTTTCATAATAGCAAACGAAAGAAAGAATATACCCTTATAAATGAAGACAGTACAGTAGAATGTCAAGTATCTAGCATTGCTGCCCAGCCTGTGCTAACATGTGAAGACACTACAGTAGAATGTCCAATATCTAGCATTGCTGCCCAGCCTGTTCTAACATGTGAAGACACTACAGTAGAATGTCCAATATCTAGCATTGCTGCGATATTCTAGCACTGCTGTCAAAAAGGATGGTGGAGTCTTGCAGAGGTTCCAGAATTCTCGAATGATTTTGTTTTAACAGACTTCATGACAAATATACTATAAAATTTGCATGTGAAATATACAAAGCTTATCAAAGATGTATTAAGATCCTTGGTTTAGTCAAAATTGAAGAAACTGCCTTAGCCTTTTATTTTCATTCTTTCTCCTTTTTGACATATTTCCTCAGCCCTCATCCTTTGGTTCAAAATTTCTCTGACTTTTCCCTGACTTTTGCCAAATTTCAAATTTCCCTGACCAATTAAAAAATTCCCTGACTTTTCCCTGACCTTGAAAAAAACCCTATTTTCCCTGACTTTTTCCTGTCCGTGGGAACCCTGATTTGATAATCCTATACAAGATTCTGAATGTGCATATGCAAATAACAGGTTGGGAACGTGTGACCTAGAATAGGTGCTGGTGGGTGAAATATTTTAGCTCTGAAAGACTGGAAATGTCTGCAAAACACAAAACATCACCTTTTAACTCTTTCCCTGGTTAACATTTAGTCAAGAATTCTTCACCTCATGAATATTCATGAACAGAATTAATAAAACATAACATGAAAAGGGGGATTTTTTCACTGTTGTGGAAACTGCATAATCAGATCTATTAATTTCCCTAAACAAACAGTCTTCTGATCTGGGTCTATTCTGTTAGCAAATGCATGAAAATGCATTAATATATATGAAAGGAAGGATTACAAAAATTCTTCTGTTACTTTTAAAAAAAAAATACAATAGAATACCAGTTTTGATGTTGATGAGACACCATTTTACTTGACATTTCACCTGGATTCCAAATGGGTGCATCAGGGTTTATTTTACCCTTTAGTCTAAAAATTAAACATGCTTTTTGATGCTTTTGCAAAGAGACAAGACCCAGATCAGAGGGCTCCCGTTGAAGCCCTTGAATCAGGATCTGCTCTGTTTGCTTATGAAATGATATACATGTAGATCTATATAATTCTATCTTTTCTGACAAGGCCTAAAATCCTTATATCTATGTGCCATTTTAGAAATTAATCTAATTAAAATTCAATGTGTTTTCATTTCTTACATGAATATTCATGGCGTAAAGGGTTATTAGAATAATTGTGAACTATGGAAACATTTTTTAAACTTCACTTACATCTGTTCTAAGAGAGTTCATCACTGACCTCACACCATTGTGACCACTGTAAAACAAACAGGAAGCAAACTGATAAACAACAGATCAGAGCAACAGATAAACATGCATACTCAAGTGCTAAAACCGTCATTTCCCATGACCACTCAGTCTCTTTAGAACTGTCTCGAAGAGTGGTCACCGTCATAACATAGGGTTTGGTGGGGAAATAAGTTATTCTTGAGAATGTTTTAATTTACACATCTTTATCTGGACCTCTGAACATGTATGATCAACTATCTGGGATAAACATCTGAGTGCATTGCAAATCCTGCAGAGAACCTGTAGTACTAATTGGTTCTCTCTCTATATATATATGTATCCATACAGCATAAAACGCTGTCCAATACCTCATCAAGTATGTTATGCTCAGTCTGAACTGTTTGCAATGAAGTAAGATCCCTTTTTACAGAAAGCTTCCCATAGTATACTAAATAGATTCATTTGATATGTCCATAGATAATGGCCAGTATAAATGAGCAGTTTCCCTGATATAATTCATGCCTTTTCATAAATTCACAAACGAGTAGACCCAGATCAGATGGCTCCTATAGAAGCCGTCTGATTAGGGTCTGCTCTTTTTTAGCTCACCAGAGCACAAAGTGCTCATGGTGAGCTTTTGTGATTGCCTGATGATCGTCGTCCGTCGGCGTGCGTTGTGCGTCGTCCGTCATCAACAATTTGAACCTTTAAAAATCTTCTCCTCTAAATCCACAGGGTTCTCAGCTTTCATCTTTGGCACATAGCATCATCTTTAGGTCCTCTACATAATTTATATAAATTATGGCCCTGGGGTCAAAATTGGCCCCGCCCAAGGGGTGGGCAGTTTTCAATAGAAACATATAGTAAAACTTTGAAAATCATCTACTCTGAAACCAGAAGGTTCTCAGCTTTCATCTTTGGCACAGGGTAGCATGTTCAGGTCCTCTACAAAAGTTATATAAATTATGGCCCTGGGGTCAAAATTGGTCCCACCCCAGGGGTGGGCAGTTTTCAATAGAAACAAATAGTGAAGTCTTTGAAAATCTTCTGCTCTGAAACTGGAAGTCTCTCAGCTTTCATATTTGGCACAGAGCATCTTGTTCAGGTCCTCTACAAAATTTGTATAAATTATGGCTCTGGGGTCAAAACTGCCCCTGCCCCAGGGTGCCTTGTTTTCAATAGAAAAATATAGTAAAACTTTGAAAATCATCTCCTCTGAAAAATCATCTCCTCTGATTTCATATTTTGTATGTTCAGTTCCTCTACAAACGTTATATAAATTATGGCCCTGAGGTCAAAATTGGCCCCGCCCCAGGATTGGGCAGTTTTCAATAGAAACAAATAGTGAAATCTTTGAAAATCTTCTTCTCTGAAACTGGAAGTCTCTCAGCTTTAATATTTTGCACAAAGCATCATGTTCAGGTCCTCTACAAAATTTGTATAAATTATGGCCCCAGGGGTGAGCTGTTTTCAATAGAAACAAATAGTGAAAACTTTGAAAATCTTCTCCTCTGAAACTTGAAGGTTCTCAACTTTCATATTTGGCATATAGCATCATGTGTAGGTCCTCTACAAAATTTATATAAATCATGCCCCTGGGGTCAAAATTGGCCCCGTCCCAGAGGTAGCCAGTTTTCAAAAGAAACAAATAGTGAAAACTTTGAAAATCTTCTCGTCTGAAACTGGAAGGTTCTCAGCTTTCATATTTGGCACATAGCATCATGTTCTGGTCCTCTACAAAAGTTACATAAATTGTGCCTCTTGGGTCAAAATTAGCCCCGCCCTAGGGCAGGCTAGTTTTCTATAGAAACATAGTGAAAACTTTGAAAATCTGCCCCTGATTACCTGGTGAGCACTTCAGGGCCATTCTGGCCCTCTTGTTACTAATGGAATTTGATAAGACATGTTCCTTTGGTTTCTAAAATGGCTACAATGTTCCACCATCCATACTTCATTGTAGTAACTACTGTGTCCATGAATATTCAGTAGGTGGTGAAATTAGGAATAAATATAGAACAGGGAAAGGGTTAACCCGTGTCCTCATATAACCGTGTTTTCACGCATTTGCATACAGAGTAGACCCAGATCAGATGGTTCCTAGAGGAACTGTCTGATCAGGGTCTACTCTGTTTGCTAATAGAATATGAAAAATTTGTCTTTAGTCTCTAAAATGGCTACAATGTTCCACCTTCAATATTTCAGTATAATTATTATGGCCATGAATATGCAGTACATGTAGGTACTGGAAATTGAAATAAATATAGAACAGGTAAAGGGTTAATCAGTCCACACCATCTGTTACAAAATGAATCTCATTATCAAAACAATGCCAAACTGACTTACTCAGCTTTAAAAAACATAGACGGGCGATTCGGTGAGCAAATACTACAGTAGCTCAGAACAAGAAGATTGTGTACTTACTTAGCACTTCCTTTCTCCTTTAGGCATAGTATGCCCAGCTCTCTGTCTATGTCATCATACATCAGGTAGATGTTCTGTGTTGGCACATCGAAAAATTGGGCTGATAAAAAAGATATACAAATATCACTGAACATAAAGTTTGCACTGTTCTTAGTCTTTTTTTAATTCTCTGGATATCAATAATTATTCACAACAAATATTTGAAACAAGAGGGCCAGAATGGCCCTGACATCGCTCACCAGACAATAAGAGGAGAAGATTTTCAAAGTTTTCACTTTATGTTTCTATTGAAAACTTAACACCCCAGGGGCGGTGCCAATTTTGACCCCAGGGACACAATTTATATAACTTTTGTAGAGGACCTGAACATGATGCTAAAAGAATGTAGTGAAAGAATGGATAGAGCATTAGACCACTGGAACTTGTATTCTTTGGATGCTAGAGGTGGATTCTCCCACCACTAATGACCTATGCAAACAGTTTGGATCCAGATCAGGCCCCACATAATGTGGGGCCTGATCTGATATCCAAATTGTTTGTAAATGGGACTGAACTTCTGTGTTTAGTGGGATTCTCCCGCCACTAATGACCTATGCAAACAGTTTGGATCCAGATCAGGGCCAACATAATGTGGTGCCTGATCTGATATCCAAACTGATTGTCAATGAGACTGAACTTCTGAAAAACTTAGAAAGAAAGTGTGTAGTGGGATTCTCCCATCACTAATGACCTATGCAAACAGTTTGGATCCAGATCAGGGCCAACATAATGTGGTGCCTGATCTGATATCAGAACTGTTTGTCAATGAGACTGAACTTCTGAAAAACTCAGAAAGAAAGTGTGTAGTTAGGATAACTTGTGAATATGCTGCAGACAACAATTTAGCAGATGACAAAATTACCCAGCATGCAAAGAGTTAAGCTGAAATTCACAACAGATATGCTCTATATTGATAGCTGGTAGCTTAATGCAGGGCATAGGTATGAAAAAAAGCTTTAAGAGTATTTTGCATTTTGAGAATTATCCACAGTTTTCTCAATCTTAAATGAGTGTGTGTTATTTGTCTAAACACAATTTCTACTCTACTGATCAGGCTAAGGGTGATTATATAAGAACTGACCCACTGACTGGTCTCAGCTAAGAGTGATATTAAGGAGAAACCTTTAGAATGTAATTTCTGGTGTAAAGAAGTATATACACACAGGGCAGGGCCACTTTTAACCCCAGAACTATGATACTTATAAAACTCATAAAGTTATGCTAAGTAAATCTATACACCAAATATCTAAGCTCTTGGACATGTAGTTTCTGACAAGAATATTTTTAAAGTTTTTCCTATGCATAACGTGTGATCCCATAGGCTGTTTAAGTAGTCAGCAATTAAAAACTGGAAATCCCCAGGGTGGGGCCAATTTTGACCCTAGGGGCATAATTTATATAACTTTTGTAGAAGTCCTGAAGTTGAAGTTATGTGCCAAATATGATAGCTGAGGACCTTCTAGTTTTAGAGGAGATGATGTTCAAAGTTTTCAATATATGTTTCTATTGAAAACTGAAAACCCCTGGGGCAGGGCCAATTTTGACCCCAGGGGTATAATTTATATAACTTTTGTAGAGGACCTACATATGATGCTATGTGCCAAAGATGAAAGCTGAGACCCCTGTAGATTCAGAGGAGAAGAACTTTAAAGGTTCAAATTGTTGACGACGAACAACGGACGACGCACACCGACGGACGACGGACATCAGGCGATCACAAAAGCTTACCCTGAGCACTTTGTGCTCTGGTGAGCTAATAAAAACAACAATGGCCATCGTAGTTTTATTTAAAGAAGTACATGCATGTACTGAAAACATTTCACCTTGATTTCTCTTATCTCTTATGAGACATTTCTCTCATCTACAGTTTTGTATCATAATGTCAAACAGTTTGGATAGTGACACAGTGCTGAGTTACTTTTAGTTAGCCTGCTTGGAATTAAAATGGGAGAAAAATACCTATGTTATCAACACAAATGTCTGTTTAGCACATATTTTAATTTATCAGAATATTAGACTAAGTGTAAAACAAGAGCACCTCATGCGGGTGCCAACACTTGTCTGTTAGAATGTAGCCCTTAATTGTGACTGTGAATAAGTGTGTGAAGCAGGGTTGGGCGGTAAATACCGGGGGCGGTAAATACCGCTGGTAAATACCGGTTTTTACCGGTCCGGTAAATACTCCCAAAATGGCCAATACTGGCATTTACTGGCAAATACTCCAGAAAAGGTGGAATATATATTATTTCTTAGAAGTTTATTGTTTTTATAAAGGCTGTTTTAAATTGCTGGTTAGTGGAATATTGATAAGTTTATTTATTGATTTCTAACCATCATTTTACTGAGGGTTTAAACTGTTTCATGCCTGCCAAGGGTACTCATCAGATGGCTTATATATCTTATCTAGGAGTTTCATCTGGTTTGCAGAAAAGTCCTGTATAGCTCTAAATTTTAAATAGTGGCATCATTCTACCGGTATAATGTGTTAAAATCATCAGTACAACAGACCAACTCCTTTGTCTGATACTGCAGTTTGATTGGTTTAATCTGAATCATTGCCCCTCCAAATTGTCTATATAATATTGTGTTTGACACTTCATGGTTCATTGTGTGTATCTCTTAAATGGAAAGTGTATATGTTTTTACAACAATTACCATAGTTGCCAGTAGAGGTGTCAAAACTGTTGCTTTGAGAGCTGATCTGACAGTAATTTGCAGTGGGTTAGGTGGCCAGTATTGTATCTCTTAATATCTGTTACTCAGTTCTCTACAACTGAGTGCCAGTCTTTTGATTTTCATGAAACTTGGTTCATTCAAAATTCAGCTTAAACTAGAAAACTGACTCAGTCACACAGAGAGAGAGAGCCCTGTAATCAAGGACAGATAACTCTAGACATAGTGATCAGATTCAAAAACTATAGACGTCTTCCTCTGATGATACTATAGCATAATTATGCCTTAATATGAAACCAATATGTGAAGTACTGTTTGAGTTATCATGTCACATCAAAAGTGCTAACGGATGGACAGAAATTGTGATTCCTATAGGGTTCCTGCAATTCCAAGCAGGGCCCTAATTACACCTTTTATTTTATTTTTTGGGTTGTTTACACTGCAAATACATAAAGCAAAACTTGTATATATGATTAGAGAACTAATAAAGCTCATTAGGATGGTTTAAATACGTGCTACGCCCCTGGACAATTCAAAATACCAGTAAATGCCAGTAAATCCCGGTATTTACCGTCAGCACGGTAAATACTCATAAATGCCGGCATTTTGCCAACCCTGGTGTGAAGTTTTATAAGATTTGCATGATAGTAAAGAAGTTATAACCAAGGTTAAAGTTTCTGGACGACAGTGACCAGGACGTGGATGCTGGAGTTACAACAATAGCTAATACAGTTGAACTTCGATATCTCAAACTCGGAAAACTCGAACTTTGGGATAACTCGGAACAAAAAGTTCAGTCCCTGCAAAACTTACAATACAGAATTGCTCTAAAATTTATCACTACAGGTATCTAGAAACACATATGACAGCTTAATACAGGTCTAAAGTAATGCTGAAAGCTCCTACAGCAATACTTTAAACCTGTATTAAGCTGTGGCCTTGAGAAAATGTTCAGATTAGAAATCGGATGACTTGAACTCCTCTTATCTCGAACTAATTTGTACGGTCCCTTGAAGTTCGAGTTATCCAAGTTCAACTGTATATTGTTCTTCGAAAAGCAGTGAGGTAAAAGGGCTCCATGAAGCTTCTTGATGTAGACACAAACAGAACATTACAACCAATGACGGAACAATAGACAAAGGCTCTTATAAATTTCAAATCCCAGAGTAGCCATTTCTCCATCAAAAGAAATTCTGCATAGACTTGCTTTAAATCCTTTTTCTCTTGAATATTTACCTAAGATTTAATGACATCATGAATATTTATTTGCTGATTTTTTAAAATGCTAGTGGCGAACGAACACAAAATGTTTTTGGCTCTGGATGAAACTATAGAATAAGATCTAGATAATTCCATAGGCAAACAGAGCAGACCCTGAGCAGACGATTCCTATAGGACTGAGGAGCCATCTGATCTGGGTCTAGTGTTTGCAAAGGCATGAAAAAAACTTTATATGAAGGAAAGGAATAATCGTTATCCTTCCTGGACAGTATATATTACCTGTTCTACTCTACATGTAGCTACACTGCTTCCATTCACATTCATAGGTATCTTAGGCTTGAGCAAATTACAAACTCAATGTTGTTGATATTGGCTATCCCAACACAGCCTGAACAACTCTTGTTTTTGGAGAGGGAGACATTCAAGTATTCTGCCATCTTGTCCACTACCTGCATACCCACACTGTGCCGAGTCGTCTGGAGGTCATGGTTACCCAGTCCCGCAAACTTAAAACAGAGACATATATCGGCTGACATTAGTTGTCATTTGGGATAAAATTATAAATTAACAGTGCTTAACTTTAACATACATTTGATATAAAAGGCTTAACCCTTTTCTCCATAATATGCCTTTCTACGCCTAAAGCAAACAGAGTATACCCAGATCAGATGGCTCCTAAAGGAGCCGTCTAATCAGGATCTGCTCTGTTTGCTCATGATATAGTATACAGTAAAACCCCTCTAACGGACCTCTTTAGACAGCTACTCTGGGACTCTTGGAATATTCATATTTTGATATTCATTGTTTGCCAGTGCACGTCTTGCACACATCCGAAGAGTTCAGCAGGTTAAAAGATTGACTAAACTTAATTTCAACAACTTGGCAATCAATAGCCGAAGTGAGAGAACACATACTATAGCTACCCAGGGTTACAGATAAGGTTTTGTGTTATTTGGGTATTTACTCCTTACTTTTTCAAGGAACTGGGTAATCAGAATTTCAATTGAGTATCAAGAATAGTGTTACTCCATCAATTTGAAATGTATTGCTTTTTTACCCCAACAGTTTTAGATTCAATATATTATATATGTTATAAGCCTACACCAACAATTGAGATTGGTGTATGTCACAGAATTAAGACCCTTTTCGATCTGTAATTCTAATAGTCCATTAACTGATACTCGACATCCAAATGTTCGATGTACCTTCATTTGCTAACATTTCAACACATAGTCTGGTCTATTACAATTTCATATAGGAGCCATATGATCTGGGTCTACGCTGTTTGCAAATGCATGGAAACATGTTTATATTAGAGAAAGGGTTACATCTTTGAATGCTTAAATCTTAAGGTGGAATGGCCCGTCATATTGTTTAACTGTAGATTCCATTCATTATATAATAAGACTTAAATTTGCTATATGATTTTGAATAATAAACAGTGAAGACCCTGGTCAGAGGATTGCTTTTTAAGCTATCTTGTCTGGGTCTACATTTTTCAAATATTTATGTCAGTACACTTATTTCCCCCATGAATTGTTTTTGACAGTTTGAGACTATACTATTACATGACTTACTCAGCCGAAATACTGCTAATTTACTAACTAGACCTAGGAAAATAGTAACGATCAAAGGTGCCAGATCATGGTCAGTAAATCCCGTAATTTCTCAGCAGGGGACAAGGGTCAGTGATCACACAACTGCCATCTACCACACACTGTTTTATCAACAAAGCTATGAGCTATTACGTAACAGGAATGCTTCTAATGAAACAACTACCAAACAATATGTGTCAATTGTCTCAAGTTATGATTTGTTAAACAGCTTCCCGAACAATAGAAGATAATTTAACTATGGTATGTTTTGACTAATTAGATCTATGGTTAAGCATAATCAAACCCCAACGATTTAGATCTATTAAAAAGGTATTTTTTTGTGAATTATAGTTCTAAAGATAATATAGATTGATATGATCTAGATCTATTCTAAAATACTTTTACTAAATCTGCTACGGTACTGTACAGTTCAAAGATCAGCTGGTAGTGAAATAACCGACAGAAATGTGCAAGTAACGGTTTATACCTGGGACGAATTACCCATGGTACGAAAGGAAAAAAGCATGCATTCAACACTTTACAGACAATAAAACAAACATTACCTTGACCGTCAACGGTAAGCTATCCAACTTCCTTTAGAAAAACAGCACAATAAATCCATTTTCTATGAATGACACTTTCGAGAATACTTGTAAGTAAATTATATTCCAATCAGAATCCGACACATATCGTCACTTTCCTCATGCTAATGAGTGGACATGACTAAGTCCAGGGAAGTACAGTACTGCAAATAGCAGAATATCCTCGGGACCTTCCGTGTAGATCTACCAACTACAATAGTACTTTTACATATGCTGTTCTCTTCCTTTCAAAATTATCAGGTAAAACTGAAAGTCATCAGGTTAAGAAATTAAATGGATCATCCTACATGTATTTCTTATATTATAAAAGATGTGCCTGACCTAAATGTTGAATGTGTATGAGGGAAAGTTCTCATGTTTTTGTACATAAATGCAAACTGAGGAAATAAAGAGTATTTGAATTTTTTTTTAGTTTATATGGCCGATTAATTCAAGCTTCTTGTTGTATCTATCCTTAGAAACTAAAACATGATTGTCATTATCATACATGTGATAACCTGCTGAGGCATGTCAGGTAGATTTAGGAAATTTGTCAGGTAGATTTGACTTTTGTCAGGTAGATTTTACTGACGCGACAAAGGAGGAAAAAAAATTTGCTTGATACATGTACTTATGTTTGTTATACTTTTTCACATTATCATTCATTCTTACCATAAATGCAGGCTGAAAGTGGCATACCATTATAAATCTTACATTACACACATAACATTTACACACTTAACCCTTTCCCTCATATAAACACTTTTTTCACGCATAAATTTGCAAAGAGAATAGACCCAGATCAGATGGCTCCTACAGGAGCTGTCTGGTCAGGGTCTGCTCTGTTTGCTTATGATATAGGAATGATTCTACACTTTCTGGTTTGGCCAAAAAATCCAATGTGGTGTTAAAATCCCCATTAACCCTTTCCTTCATATAAACAAGTTTTCATGCATTTGCAAACAGAGTAAACCCAGATCAGACAGATCCTATATAGGAGCCATCTGATCAGGGTCTGTCCTGTTTGCTTTTGGAATTTTAAAAATGTTTCTGTACTTTCTAAAATGGCTATAAAGTTACAATCTCCATTTTTCTTTATATAACTACTTTGTTTATGAATATTCAGTAGGGACTGGAATTTGGAATGAAAATGGAACAGGGAATGGGTTAAAAACAAATACTAATAAGTGGCATGCAGTAATAATTCTAGATTGTTTTCATGGGTCAAAAGTAACTTTAAAATCAGTAGGTCTCAAGCCCAAAACACTGGGTTCCTTATTAAATAATGTCATGAAAAAAATCAATATTTATTACTGTTTTATCATATAATGAAAAAGAAATTCTACTTTATTTTATTTTATAATCACATTTTTATTTTTATTTTTTTTGCTTATTTTGTACTCCTTATTTAGCTATACTCCCAATGACAACCTTTACTCAGTTCAAGTCAGTTAAACCTTTACTCAGTTCAAATTATTTACTGCAAACATTGAGCAGTCACAGAAATGTTGAAATCCCAACAGGGTCCAGAGTCCGTGTTTTAGCCCGTATCTACAATCGTCGCGAAAACTGATGACATTTCAACTTTATTTAGTTATTATTTTTTGAAGAGTTTGCAATGGTAGATAATATTTCAGGGTGTTTTCAATTACTTCTTTAGTGTCCTTACCACTAATTATATTAATGAAAAAGTAATTTTGTGTACAAATCAAATGCATGATTATCAGTCCAAACAGTCTTATTTTCGATGTGTTTCAACAACGAGGCCAAGCACAACTGTCTTTGACAAGGAAACAGGGAAGCATTTCTATGTCTTATAACTTAATTATGAGAATATAATTCCTATTATAGGGTCATGACACTCCCATGTCGCCTCGCTTGAGTAATAAACCTGCTGCATGTGATATTTATGATAGACGTTTGCATTTTGACACGACTGGTTCCCGAACAATTTATTTGGTAAAGTCCAGTAGAGTGAAAACCGGAACCACCTCGTGATTATGTAATTCGGGTGTTCTCCATGGTCTCCACAGGGGATTCCCTTGATTGGTCCCTACCAAAACAGACCAAGCGTGGATCACAGCATGATAGCAAGCTAAAGGTGGTCTGTGTGTGTACAGAACAGATAAACTCCACCAGGGAGGAAAATGTATGTCTCTAAAAAAAAAAATTGCCTCGCAAACTTTCAAAAACAGTAGATTTGCATACCGTTCAGGTTGAACGGTAAACCACCACTGAAAACGGTAGAATTCACCTACCGTCGGTAGTTATCACATGTATGCATTATAGTCAGAGGATATAGTAAATGTACAGAAATCAACAATTGATTATTCATAACCAACACAGGCATTAATTGATGTGTAGACTAACTATTGCTTAGCCTATACAGGTAAACCACGCTATATTGAGACTTGTTGTTATTTTGTTGTTTACATAACAGCACAAACATACAGGGCCAGACACCACACTTTATTAACCAGACACATATTATGTACTGGGCTTTGGTCTAATGGATATGTACCTAGTCTTGCAAGCAGGGGGCCGTGGGTTAGAATCTCAAGCTATGCAGTTTACTTTTTTTTCTTTAAAAACTGATTTGCTATTTGTAAATTTCATTTTAATTTTATACTTTTTCAAATTATATGTTAATATTTTGTTAATAATTAATTCATTACATGTTATTAATATCTATTGTTGTTTTGTACGGACAGTATTTTAACGAAAAAAAAAAATATTAGTCACTGGTAAGAATCGAACTCAAGACCGCCACATGCAAGTCCAGATACATTTCCATTGCACCAAGACAACTATGTTGAAAAAATTGCTGCTTGCTAGGGCTTTTAAAAATAAAGAAGCGCTGTCGCTTCGTTTTGTTTACATTAGAGTAGGTCATGTTTAACTGTATGCATACTTATCCGTTCAGGAAGTTGGAACCTCAGATAACTCTCATTTTTAGACTCAAAATTTATAAGAACATACCGGTATAAGGGCGTGCAGTTGCAATAACTCCAAATAAACATAACTATAGATACTGATAAAAGAGACATAAATTTCCATTCACGGTTACCAGATTCGTACAAATGACATACGTGTTATTTCCACACATTTCATTGTATTGCAAATGATCGCAGTATAGAAACGACACATGCTCTATGCTTCCATATATCTCGATCTCAACTTAATCAAAAGAGTATATAGATCTCTAGTGGAAGAAAATATTACCTGGGTTCCACACAACCTGTCCGCCATATTGTTGTTGTTGCATGGCAGTTTCCTCCGTTTTTCTTCGGAGCACTCCTTCAAGGATCTTCGACAGCTTCCTGTGCTGATTATGTATATTAAATAGTCCGCACTATATATACTATATTGTTTACCAGATTCAACATCAACAGATTTATCTACGAGCAACCGTTTAAACCTGTCCGCCATATTGTGTTCTGAAAGTTGGTTATGCGCATGCGCGATCAGATTGCAGTTCCGCTGAAGCTGTAAAGTGTGTAAAGTCTCTCTACGGCCTAGTTGGTGTGCGAGTTAAATTTCAGTTACACACCGGAAACCGAAACATATTAAAATTTTACGATTTTTGGCAATAAGAATGCAAAAAATAACGTTTAAAAATAATTTTACTTCCCACTACGTGTGCTTAGGTAGTGGGATTTTTTCATGTAGTGGGATTTTTGGTGTGTATCAGACACTTCGTAGTGGGATTCAGGCGCATACAAACGCACACACACACACACACACACACACACACACACACACACACACACAACCAAGCCATGTATACAGACGCGTTATAAACCAAACACCAATATTGTCCAGGACTTGTGGTTTTTACATGAGCTCTTGTCATATAGCTTCAGTACAGCTACCGAAACGACGTCGATTTGAATTATTCAATTTGTGTGGCTCTATACAGGGCCGATTTAGTCACGAACTGTTTCATGTATTTATATCGACTCACATGTCCGGTCTCGCTGGACTCCACTGAATAATTGGGACTGGGTAGTGTTGTTAAATTAGAAGACCAAGCACGTAAAACGATTTGCAGTAAAACCATGCATGAGTGCCCCTAATAATTCCCGACAAAACGACAACGACTCAGTCCCAATTCAGTATTAGTTTAATAGTTTTTGTTTCGAAATTAACGCTATGACGATCGGAGACCAAACATTTCTCAAAGGGAAAAATCGTTGCTTATATATGGTTCATTATTTGCATAATTTAAAACCCTGTATCCACTGCTATAGCACCATGCGTGTGCATTGTCAGCTGTTTCCTTTAAATACACAAACATACAAACTATCTCAATTCTAATTGATTTACTGTTTCTTAGAACTGAATTAGCAGTTCTTTAGATAATAATGTATTGATTGGTGCGCAATTAATGTTCTTAAAATTTAAAAAAAACTACAAATGTAATGTGTATTTTAATATGATTCCACTGTGATGGACATAACATGTGTTCTATTGTGACTGTACTGAATGTATTTTTTGTGACGGAAATAACACATCTATTGTGTACATCATTCATATGAGTTATTGGATTGTTCCTGTATTATATCTAGGCTCGACATGTGATGTCAACGTTCCATGCAGTTGTTGTGCAGATGGAGGCGTAAGCTGTGCAAGCAATACTAACGCTTATTGTGAAGGTCCCTGTATGGACGGTTACTACAATATTAGATGTATATCACCCTGTCCAGCAGAATGTGTATCATGTCATCAGTCATTTGTTCACGCGAATGAATGTTTCAAGTGCATCGACGGTAGATACGGACTCGCCTGCACGGAGGTTTGTTCTAATTGTCTTTCTTGTAATAAAGACACAGGTGTTTGTTTTGAGTGTGCCCACGGATACTACGGTCAGAACTGCACCAACATATGTTCCTTAAATTGTGTAGATCGGCACTGTGACATGTCAGGCAGATGTAAGGGTTGTTATGTTGGCTATTATGGCGATATGTGCAATGATGAATGCTCAGACAAATGCCAAAATGCACTGTGTGACAGGACTTCAGGTGTGTGTCAACAATGTATTAATGGTTACTATGGTGAATACTGTAACATAACGTGTAGCCAAAACTGTCTCGATACGTGCAATATGATCTCTGGCATATGTACCGAGTGTAAAAATGGGTCATATGGGAAGTATTGTGAATTAAACTGTTCATATTCATGTAGAGAATATATGTGTGATCAGATAACAGGAACCTGTATCACAGGCTGCGTTGAAAACTTTCAGGGTAATAGATGTGAGGATTGTACTACAGGCAGACATGATATTTTGTGTGACCAAAACTGTCCGCCTAACTGTTTGACTGGTGAATGCAATCGGAATAACGGAACATGTGCACTTGGTTGTAAACCTGGTTATTCTGACTCGCAGTTCTGTTGTGTAAATAACACACATTGCGATCAATGTTCATCACAATCGGTTTGTACGGAATGTACAGATGGAAGGTACGGTCATAAATGTGAGCACAGCTGCCCATATAATTGTAAAGGACTGTGTGCAAAAACTAGTGGAAACTGCGACCAATGCAAATTGAATTATTACGGATCGAGGTGTGAAAATAAATGTTCCTTAACATGTTTCGCGACTGGTGATCATATATCACGCTGTAAGCCTGATAACGGGGACTGCACCTTTGGATGTGTATCGGGGTTCTATGGTAACATGTGCCAACTTTCTTGTTCGGAATATTGCAATGGCACATGTGAACAAAATGCAGGTGAATGTCACAGTTGTAAATATAACCGATATGGAAAGGTTTGTGAGCTCCTTTGTTTTCATGCATGTGTTAAAAATGAGAGTGAAACGGTATGCAATAAAATCACTGGTAGCTGTGTGCATGGTTGTGTGGACGGTTCCTATGGTTACGGTTGTGATAAGAACTGCAGTACAGGCTGTCACAACAGGTCGTGCGACAGACATGCAGGATATTGCACAAACGGGTGTTCTGAAGGCTTTAGCGGACAGTTTTGTATGACAGGTACCATTTATATTTTCACTTTCGATTATCTATTATACAATACTTAATACAATGGATTTTTTAAATGTTTTCGGTTTCTACGGTACAGCAGATGGCATGTAGTGCAGTTCAGACTGTACAAATATTACAAGCAAAATCAGTACACCCCACTACATACATATATTTCACATCGGCAATTCTATTCAGAGTGTAAATATACATACATTCTTTATCATTATCATATATGAATCATTTCTGTGCCAACATTATGCTTTGTTCAATATTTATTTAGGTATTTCCTCAATTTTAAGATAAATATCCGTTAATGTTTGTATTGTAAAATGAATAATCACTAAGTAAACTTATTTATTGATTCGTTTGCTTTGAAGTATTAATTTTTAACCTTGTTCAATCAATGTTCAACAGACACGCAGCAGGCAGTTACACATACAACCTTACAGACCCATTCCAACGATTCCTCATCATTTGCTGTTGGTGTTTCTTTTGGAATAGCAACCGCTATTTTAATTGTTGGAATTCTTGTAGCCGTTGTATTAAGGAAACGGTACGTACTATGTGCACTCTATTTAGCAGTTGCGCACACATTGAAAGCCAAAAGTGAAATATTTGCAACATTGATCTGAAATTGGAACCCTTTGATTCGCATTCTTTCTAACATTCACTCTTAATGTGGTCGCGCTCGTAAAGTGCGATATTTTGTTCCAGTCCCAGATCAGAAGTACACTTATAAGAAGATATATTTGAATGAATGATCATATATGATATATCGAATGCACCATAGAATAAACAATGAGCACATCTGTAAATTAACATCAACATATAATTCCTCACATATCAAAATAATCAAATCTGGTCGAAATTCCAATGTGTAAAATACAGTCGTATCACGGCGTTCATATACTTACAAGCATTGTGTAGTAAAAATAACGTATACGTCTAGTTGGCTGATATACAATTTTGCTTTCCGATATACAAATAACACACAATAGAACACATTATTGAATAGCTTAATATAATAAGTAACACAATTGCCGTTGAAAACTGTCTTACTGACGAATGTGACCATAATGACACAGAGTGGAGATTATGGATAATCAACACACGACATTTTTCACGGGCAGCACGTTGATGTTAGCAACTTAGATGTAGGTCTATTCAAATTGGCTGTAAAATGTTTTGACGTCGTTGTCAGACCGTATTCTATAGTTTGTCAATCGTACAGTTTATACAATTGTGCAGTTCTATAATAAGAAAAAATATAATATAACATTAAATTGTCATTTTGCGTATTGATCGGTATTAACTTTGTTTGTAATTCAAAAATGGCAAGTATGAGGTTATAATTTCACGTTATCCACCGGGAGTTCTCAAACATTTTTATAAGTTAAAACAAGATAATCAAATGTGCCTTCGATAGCGCAGTAGACCTGGGGTTAATTCTTCAGTGTAACTACGTTTCGATGGGGTTCTAATCCCGATGAAGGCATAACTATTTCTGTTTTTTATACATATCTACTTCTGTGTTTGTTAGACTTGTAGATTGTGTTGAGATGATGTGTGGTATTTAATAAAATATGCATGGTATTCAATAAAAGGGTAGAAAATGGCCTGTTTGAGACTAAAGGTCATAATGGCACACACCTGGTGCCATTGTGACCCGAAGGCATATCTAAGTCATATGTTTACCAATTAAACATTTGTCATCGTAGGATAATTAGTATGCTGTCACGGAGAGATTTGCCACAAAGTTCGCCTACCTATGAAGATCTTAACACCGACCTAAGAACTATGGATTCTGCTTACTCTAGTGTCTCATATGATAACAGTAAGTATAAAACGTCCTTAGGAACAGGTTTGCATAAAGCATGGTGTGCACATAATATGGACTTGTTTAATACAATTCTACGCTCGTAAATCAGTAATCGTAACTTGCACATCCAACATCAATAATTAATAGTGATATTACTATGTATAATAAATGTGTAACTCTTTCTCGAGTACAATACACGGGTCTGTCTATCTGCAGTGAAAACCGGGTAAATCTAAATCATTCTTATTTACAGCTAATAATGACAGGACCACTCAAGTATACATCAACACATCAATTCAACAGAGCAGCGATGCCTCGGAACCAGGACGTTACGTAAACCTGATGTAGGACAATATGAAGGAATGTTATACATATATCAAATGGTTTTTAAATTACAATTGTTACACGTTCTGGATCCTGTTTAGTTACTGCGGGTTTTACATTTAGTCCAACAGTTGAAAATATTTAGCATGTGGTTTATCACTGTAGAATTAAACCTTACACATATTGAACTATTGCATGCTGTTGACAAGCACACGAACAAAATATAAAATGTCCAGTGATCCATTGTGTTACAATCCGATTATGCCTTTTAACAGAATAACAATGGTACTGTCTGGGTTAACAGTTATAACCATCAATAGATTATCAGATCGCTTATCGTCAACTCCTGATCGTGTTGAAATGCAACAGGATAGAGATTCAAAAACATTGAAAAGAGTTGATTTCTTTCCACATATGTTTTATCAAAACGCTGGGTATCTAATGTCCCTAATGATCATATATTCAATGAATGACCGGTTGCTTCAGACATGTTTTACTGTTCATGTAGAATTTGAATTGTTTACATTAAGCGTAGTTTGATATAAATTCGATGTGTATGTGTATATAGGTTACACAGAGGATATCTTAACAGTCCGAATAACTCCTGTACGACAATTAATTTTTAACTTGCTGTTAGCGAATCAATGACGCCAATGACATAGTTTAAATCAAGTATCTGGCCATGATATTATGGATGTGTTTCTAAAGGAAAACATTGAAAATAAGCAAAGGATATATCAATATTTCAGTTTTTGCAATGTTACAGCATGACTGAATTTTCCTTTAATTATTTCGTTAATAGTGTCGTATTTAAAGTTTAAACACTGATGACACTATGAGTAACTCGGCGTGTCATAGTATACAAACTTGCCATTGCTATTTTAAACAAAAAGAAGATAAATCAATAGTGGCAGGCGACACAGTTTACACATGGCAACAGCTGTTTCAGCGAAAAGTGTTGTACACACTTTTATGCTGTGAAGGCCAGTTAATATGTTAGCTAGTTCCAAATATGACACATTTAGCTTTAAATGTAGTTTTAAGCTACCTAATTGAAAACAGGATTGAATAGTGATAAAATAAATACTGCTGTTTGAATAGTAATAAAATCCTGAAGTGCAATAAGAAGAGTGTACATAATGCACACATGAAAACGTAGTAAAGCCACGCAGGTAAGGTCACACATAAGACGCTACCACCACCAAAACATTGATAGAAAGCAAGCGACACACATAACCATACGCACATATACACACACAAACAAAAACACACACATATACACACACGCACCAACAAATACACACGCACACTCGATTAAAATATGTAAAAGATTAACAAACGCACAAACAAATATAAAAGGACGAGTGACAAACAGAGTATTGCTTTGGAACGGTTAGTGGGAAAACGACCACTGGGGGTTTAATAACATGTCTTAAAGTCGCCGTAGTTTACCCAAGAGTGTTAATAAAGGTATCCCTGTCGGACTTTCCCACAGCATAGAAGACGGGAAACACGAGACAACATGCAAACCATAGCATAGCAACAACTTTGCAGTAGTCAAAGCAATTGCTGAAAAGCCGTTAAGGGCACGGCCGAGAAATAAATGCCATACCTTTGTCGGATAGGCTCATCCCGTTTATGGGTTTAAATGTATGTCATGATAGAGTACTACCCTCGACTTGCCATCGCACAAGCAAAGAGGGAAGCGTAGCTACCGACTGTAAAGGACCAATAACGAAACATGGAATTCAACACAATGGGGTCATATCCTTTCTTCCCTAACGTTTTCATGCGTTTAATAAACAAACCATGAAAATGGATTTGACCCCGTATTTTCCTAATTTTGTAGATAACATCATATCATTCTGGGTGACAAAAATACATTTCTGCAATAACGTCCATAGTTTGCAATTTTGTTTACTGATAAGAAGTAGATTTTGATTATAAAGTTTAGAATTTTTTTCCGAAATATATACCATCTATAATTTTGCTTTAAGACATGTATCAGTTATATCTTAAGTATGACTATTAGATATATTTTAACCCTTCTCTTGCTAAATTTTGCTGAATTTTAAAATACATTTCTCCTTCTTCACCCAAACCTTGTTGTATAATTAAATATATCTTCATATTGTACAAGAAGTTCGCTGTGCAATCACTGCTGTGGAGTGCACTGTTTGATCAATCAACCTGTAAATAGTGCAAAACTTGATGAGACGGCTAATGGACGGGCTGTATCATAAGGGTATTCACTATTTACAGGTAGGTATATTGACGTGAATAGCAAGCGAGGGGTTAATAAAGAACAGGCTCAGACAAACCGAATAAATATAAAACAATGTAGAACAGGGTAATCTGCATCTAGAAAAGCATAATTAACAATTTTGAAAATACAATATTGTTTCCGTGATGGAACGAATCATATCTTAACGGAAGCCGTAATGTTATGTCGAATTTATTTGTTTAAAGTAATTTTCGGTTAAAAACTATTATCAAAATAAACAATATCAATTTGTGTATCAGGTTTTAAGCTTATCATAAAATCCCTCTCACAACAATAGACAATAGACAAACAAATCTGTAACAGAATTGGCACAATTTGTACCCACGGTTATACCAACAACTTGACGATATATGGTATCAACATAGTGTGCAAATATGTTATCTAAAAGAACGGTTAGAGATCTGCAAAAATCACGGCATGTCCACATTGTGTAACTTCTGAATACAAAAACAATGAACGTTGATAATAAGAAGCAAGAGCATTTTATATTGTTTTTCTATTCATTTATTCAGGTTATCCTTTATAAGAAGGTGAGTTAAAATAAAATTGGGTAGTTTGCAAATGTCATGATAAGCATTCTTGGTTAACATATTGAATGTCTACTCTATGTAAATAAACTAGTTTATCAGTCTACAAAAACTGTTGTCGTTTACGGTGTCTGTAACAAAGTATGCCTAGCATGCACAGATAGTTTAAAGTTTCAGTCTGATCAGAATATTCATTTCGTTTAGTAGGTTCCTTAGTTAAATAATGAAAAGCAAATATTTTATATTTTGATGTGAAGTGTTTTAATCAAGATATATCTTTAATGCCCTATAGGCGCATAATGAGGGATCTCTCGTTGTAACCATGACCAAGAGGTGAAATAATCTAAGGTCTGCTTATGATATTACCAACGTTAGCCTTCTTCTAAATTGGTCAATGTTTTGGAACTATTAACGAGGTATTTAGCGGCCCACGTTGATACAAATCTGATCTAGCTCTTTCAGTACGCCTAAAAGTAAAATAGCCGAGTATTTGTCCTCTGTATGTATAGTGTACATGTATTCCTTTCAAGTTTTATAAATACACTTAAGTTTATTAGTGTGTGTTCGACAAACCTTTTTTATTTATGCATGTACTACATAACATGATCAACATGTGTGTCACTTCATTTATTGAGTCCATGTTATGTTATACAAGACATATTAGGGTTACTGAAAATATTTGTTTAAAACTTATTGTGTGACACTGACCTTCTGTGTCGTGATTTCGTACATCAGTATGCTGCAAGCGAACCGGTCTGATGCAGATAGTTTGACTTCGCACCTCTCCCGATGGCTGTTTGTTTGAAAATACACGAACTTTCCTGATATACCGAGTCTACCATTTTATATTTTCGCATTGCTATGTTTGCTTTTAAAGGATCTCCAACTTTTATAATATATGTACTTCACAGCAACAGGTGTTAAGTGCTTGTGTGGCGGTCGTAAAAAGAAGCCCAGTTCTTCGCTCACAGGGTTGTTATATTTTCTGGTCCTTCAAGAGCATTACTTATGGTGTTATTAGTTTTGAAAATTGAAAAATGCCTAAGTCGGTAATAAAGGGAAGGGCGGGTGGGCTCGAGTAGGGTTGCACTTTTAATTACTTCTCATGGACAGACTCAATAAAACCGAACCTTTTCTCCTTTTGCATTACTAGCTTTGTTTTCGAAGGTTCGCCCAACTTCAGAATATAGACTTGGATAGATATACATGTATTTATTTCAACATAACATGATCCAAACTCTTATTGTATACACTGTTATACCCTATAGATTATTGCATTGAATAATTCTACAGGAACATCTAAAATTTTGATGTAGACTAGACACTGAGTAACTCAGCAACTAACTTAGCACGATTGTAACTGTTTTATATTCTTGATGTTCTTTTTTATTTTGATGGTTTATACAATTGCCAATGCCGATCAATATTTGCTCAGAATGCTATATGGCCACCATCGATAAAGGTGTCACTAAAGGTATACCGTCACACTAAAGTATGATTAAGTTGATGAAATAATTATGAGGAGCTTATTGAGAACTATTTACATTTCTTAAACGAACCGGAGGGGACCTGCTTGTTAATCTTAGAAGAAAGGGACACGACAAAATTTGCCCATTATACTAAACAGAACATGATTTGCAGGGTTAGGAGTGATATTCTGAAAACCCGATTGAAGACCAATACATTCTTATATTAACTGGTACATATCGCTATGTGTAGATCAAATTGAAGTCGTATTTTACCTGTTAGCTTAAACGGAATGTGTGACGTTAACGCTACTTAAACTATCTTCTTGCTGTCTGTAACAATGCCTGCTCATAATGTGATTTACCACTGTATTTGCTGTCGCGGTTGTTGTAGATTAGTCGGAGAAGGGATACGTTTATTTACACTGTTTGTCTTTTAGGATGGGGATGGAATAAGGGTGAGGTTGGGCGCCCATAAACCGGTTTAAACCCCCGGTGACTTTTGTCACTGACCGTTCCAAGGCGGTACTTCCATCTTCCTCCTATTGTATGCTTGTTTTGTCTTTGTGCGTCTCTTGTTGTTTTTTCTACCTATGTACATTTGCTGTTTCCTTGTGTTGCTGTTCGGGCGAGTGTTCGTTCTGTATGTGGTGTTTCCTGCATGACTCATTTTTGTACTTTTAATACAATGCGGCCATATGTAAGTTTCATACAGCTTGTATGATGACCTAACATCTGGGTCAAAATTGTTTGCAAACTCAATTAACTCAACGCCTACCTACCGAATTCTACATTAAAGTAAAACCAATTTGAATAGCCACTCCGCCTTATGTTTGTATTTACAGGTATCACGATAAGGGTTATTTATAGAACACATGCGTTTTAAAAACAGTTGGTTGCTTACTGTGTGGTGCCTATGACGGACATGGTCCGATATAGGTGTCCAACTATTCGATTGTTTGCTATATCGGTGTAATGTCACATTGGTAAAACGGAACTAAGCTGGCACATTCGAGAGGGAAAAGTGGATTGGTTGAATACCTATAATGATTGTGGTTGTTTTAGGACTAATAAAGCTAACATACATTCCTTCAACATTGATAGATGCATATTTTAGCGCTAAACTCTTAACCATATTATCCGGAGACCTGGCTCGATATTGGTAAACAGTGTCATGTGAATGAGACGAGGAGTAACTCGCCATCTGATTATTATCAATTCTGTTTGACACCCCGTCAATAATTTATCATATACCTGACCTATTAGTAAGTAGCTATATTTATAATAGATTACAATAGATTCAAATCAAAATATTTTTATTTTTGTGGTGTATATGTTAATATACAAATCGATTGAAAAGACAATGTGTCACTTAGACATTAATATAAGGTAGACACTGAGACATTTATATAAGGTAGATAATACGGTGAGCAGTGACACTTAATCAGATGGCATGTGCACAAATCTTATAGATACATTTTCTCATTGGATTAGCATAATTTTCGAATGTGGTGTTTGACGTCCGGTCCGTGTATCGCATATATAGATAATGGGTGCAGTTTTATTAAAAAAACTTATAATGTAACGTAGGGACCGTCTTAACATAAGCAATACTTATATCTCAACTCATATGCAGGAACAGAAGAATTATTGAATCTGTCCAATAATTTTATATTCCGTGTGCTTATGAGCTAATAGACACCTGATGCCATAATTTGGTCGTGGACAGCAAATCAATTGGCCGTAAAATATTCTAATTGATGCAATTAAGTTATATGGTTACCATGCCGAGTGTTATATGCTTTAGTACAGTCATGCGATTTTTAAAGGACTATGGTGACTCAGTTGAGATTAATAAGTGCGAATATCCGTTTCTCAAAATCTACATCAAATAGATGCGATGTTCCAGAGATATCGCACGTGTGTGATTCGTTGTAGTACAACCGCTGCAGATATAAGACAATGAACGTGTATGGTATTTAGTTCGGTGGAGGGATTTCTTCCGCTAGTATTTCGAATCGCGAAAGAAGTTACATTTCAAGAACATTTTAAAACTTTCTTCAAAAAAAAAAAGAAATCATTACACAACAGCTGGCTGCTTTCATAAATAGTGCTGAAATAATTTTCTTACCTAAATACAAAACTTAACGCTTATATGCTCAGGTAAAAGCCGTGTCAATAATGTCTAACATTTCTCCTTTCGAACAAGTGGATCACAAATCCATTGGTTTTATTTTTTGTCGAGTAATAAGTCTTGGTTTACGAGCAGAATAAAATCAGTTACACTACACACTCATATTTCACGACAGTCTATGGGTATATAAGTAATACTACTTATGACTACGGTTAAAATACAGAAAGATAAGGACCAATACAGATTGTCACGAATGATACGAAAGTATTTCCGTGCGTTTGTGCGCTCTTGACTCATTAAAGCCATTGTTAAACTGCATTCCTATTGTTAGATAATATACCTTATGGGTGTCCAAGTTTATGTCAAAGGAGATTATTATGGCAGGTTTATTACAAATGGTCACAAAATGTTAATATACATATGGTAATAATCTTAATTTAGATAATCTTGAAGGTACGGATTGCTGTTTACAATTGAAGGGGTCAGTGAAAGATGGTACCTAGCTCCATTTTGTTTAACTTTCTCCTCGTGATAACGATCCGAAAATGTGTGATATTTACGTTTAAACAGTAAAAATGGTGTTCACAAGAATATTACATAGATGCTATCTCCAAGATGGATTTAGGACCTTTGTTGCATATGCACGTAAATACATGAAACACATAGTAGATTTGACATACTAAAACTAGCTGCCTGAATTTTGAGTGTTTTAGATATTCCGGTTAGTATTTATTACTAAATTTATGGGTTTCAGGTACAGACATTAATATTATGTTGTAAAATTGAAGAATTAACTTCAATAAATGTATGAAAATAAAAGAAAATACAAATTTTGCCTAAATATAATTGGACTTTAGGTCCCATTTTACCTACAAATAATTCATAAAAAACAGTATTTTAACAATTAACACTTCAACATTCACACAATTTCAGCAGTTTCACATATAAATGATAAATCATCAATCGTTGAATGTTTTACAAGTTTGTCACACTTAACCCCAAAATTTCACAAAAATGCGATTTTCTCCACTTCTCAAAAAATGGACTTGGGTACCATCTTGCACTGATCCCTTCAATTGCTTTTGTCATTGGAACAACTGATAAAGGGATTAAAAGGATATACAAACACTGAATTCTAAAATACGGTTTAAACCATAGCTTCTTCAATTTAATATCTCTCTGGCTGAAAGCTTGTAGATAGGGGGGGGGGATTTTACACTACATATAGACAATATAACCATTGTGTATCTTTATGTTCTCGTCTAGGTCATTCACAAACATTCTTAAACGTTGCGATATCCTCACATGTAGTGTAATCATCAGGCCTTATCGTGGCATAGCGTATTTGTATTCGCCTTTAAAATGATCCTGGTTAAAAGAAGCACGTTGTTTGCCTAACTTATGTTCGTTATAATTATTACTGTGCAAGACTGTCAATTATTTATTACATTAGAACAATTTTAAATGGCGTTAAAGGAGACGTAGATATGGTATTTTAAGGCAAACAGAACATACTGGAGCTTTCTCATTTACTTTCATCCTGTATTCAACAACCACCTGATTTTTAAGACAGATATGTTTAATAAATGAACTGTCACTTAAATCAGCTTCTACTGAACATCCATGATCTAACCCGATGCAGAAACATGCACAAATCTTACATAACGTCCTGAAGTGTCCCAGCACCGTACTGTGTTTTTAAGCACACAATTTGCAGTTTAAGATTTTAGCATATCTTGTACCCTGCATAAAGCTACAACCCGTACAAAAATGGCATAATTACACTTAACAACATGTTTCGCGGTCTCTATTTCTAACTAACTGACGGGCTCTCAATCGTTATTCATATATTATGTTTACCAAACTTTCTCTCTATTATGCTACGTATCTATGTTTGTCTGTGATGTAGTCAATGTTATTAATCGATTGTCTGCAGTTCCGTAGATTCCATCTATAATCAGAATGCACTGACTTCTTTAAAACAGGCATTTTTAAATGAGTAGCGGAAAACAATAAGCATTTGTATGATATAGTTGCATCACTTTCATTGTTAAACCACGTGCTTTACCAACCATGAATTTAATCCGGTGGTTTAAGAGTTAAATATACGTTACGCTGGTTCCACATTTCTTTAATGATTTACCATTAGCATGCTAAGGGCGAAATGATAGATTGCTACTGCACGGCTACCTCTCGCGGGTATGATGACTCAAAGGAAATATATTTCTGGAATTTTAAGATAGAAGTTAGATAGGTGTTCTGCATTACTTCGTCAGTTGATGTGTATTGAGTAACAACCCGTTTGTTTTTAAAACAAATAAAAACATGTTAATGAATTATATGGGAATTAGTGACATTTTGCTGTGCTTTAACATATTTGTATACACTTAGAATGATTAAAAGCAAGATATACTTATCTGTATGACAATAAGTCCATACATTTTCTGTCTATATGTTCTTATATGCAAGGAACATTGCAAATAATTGCAAACGTATCTTCTTGCACATGTAAACAAAACAACATTGTATGGTAGAATGTGGCTTTAACCCATTAACTTCCGACATCTCATAGATAAAACATAAGCAAAAAGCTTAACCCAGATCAGAGGGTACCTCAGTATAGAAAATAGATTTGAGTTGGATAGTGTACTGTACATTGTTATCTATTTAAATGAGTACGTCCAACCTAACAAGGGGAGTGCGGCGTTTGCCGTACTTCAAAACTTATACTGTAGCGATTGGATTTATCATTTGCTTCTGATCCGTTTTCTCTTTAAATGCAAATAGATTGGAGCGCATAATATATGATAATTAAGATATAGACTTAAAAGCTGACATAATCATGACTGCTTTATAGTGGCGTGCAATAAACGAAGTCAGGCTTCATATTGATAAGTTGAAGAAACGTTTTAGCATGCTAAATGTATTTCGGAAGATAGTACATGCATGAAACACTTGAGTAAACAAAACCAAACAAAAATAACTCAAATACACAAATTGAGTTTTCTGAGAACTAATAGGTTCCGATTGTTCTATATAAATATATTATGCATGTTCGCATGTGCATGTGGCCAGTAAATATAAGGTTAGACGCATATGAAACGCCTAGCTAGTCGGTGTATAATCAGGTTCGCATGAGCCATGTCGTAATAAATACAGCATTCATACAATGTAGAGCCAGATCAGCCATATCGTTTACGGCAATGGCACCGATTTGGATATGCACTGTGTAACATGAACAAATATTAAAATTTATTATACCTCAGTTTATCCTTCAATGCATAACTCCCAAAGACATAACATTTGATCAAATGATATATCACCCCCAGTATGAGCTTCCAGGTGAATATATCAGGATATATCACCCTCAGAATGAGCTTTCAGGTGAATTTAAGCTATTCAAAATGACAAAGCTAACATCATTACTGCTATACTCACCGACTCCGAAATGTCTGTTTTTTTTGTTTCTCTCTCTCATTTCTTGCACCATTCAAATATTATTTCATTCTCATCCGAAGTTTTCTCTCATTCTCACCCATATACACCATTCTATCGCATTTATTGCATCTTATAGCATATACTACATATATTCGGGTTGACATTATCATCTACCAACAATATATGTGTTAATTATATAATGTTTATCTGCATCATACAACATAGTATCACGGCTTGTCAAATGATGCGTAGATGGTAATGTGTTTATAATGGTATCACAATGTCAGTATAACATTAAGACTGGTTCTGTCAATCCGTGTCTCATCTATGTATGATAATAGAATACCTATATGGGAAATAAATAGAGCAGGCAATAGCTTTATCTTACTTAAAATACATTTAACACAATCATAAAAAAGCACACAAATGCAGACTTAGACCCGCCCGTTTATCCAATAATAACACATCGTGAATATGTTTGTTATGTTTCACTTGGAAGTGAGGTAACTGGAATCATTTTATCAACATTGCCTCACCGTGGTTCCTGTTCGATTAACTAAAATTCTAAGGCGAACAAGTGATCTATATTTACAGGGTTAACCAATTGTCGGTGATAACAATCATTAGTATTTTGAAATCCGGAGTATACCTCTCCCCGTTCTGAATTTGCTTTCAAAATATATATAGAACGGACAATATATAAATATTCAGGTCATTTTCTTATAATAATAAAATTTTGTCTGCATGCACATGACCATTACATTAGACTTTGACCGTACTTCATCCTCAGTGTCGGGATCATTTATAATTTAGTTTAGATTTTATTATATTTTCAAATTTAATACTGCTTTAGCCGGTGCTCTGGGCGTGAGAGTGTTGCACTTATAATTACTACTCATAAACAGACTCAATAAAACCGAGTCTGCAATTTTCTCATTTTGAATTTCTACTTTTGCTTTCGAAGGATCACCCATTTTCAGGAAATTTGAAATGGGTTGACCAAAGCCACTACTATGCTTGCTTTATGGCAGTGCGATTTTAATCCAAAATGTCTTTTTTTGTTTGTTCGCTTATCCCACGACGCGGCTTTATCAGCGTGCTTAAAGTTAATGTGGCTTGGTCATTATACTATGACCTTATCGAACATATATACCGGTATTCAGATATAGCAAGACCCAAGTTTCTGCTCCAATGCAGTATATTGTACTTGAAAGCTAGTGTAGTAGTAGCCGAGTAGATATAGGTACAGTTTGTCAATCCGTACTGGTGTAAACAAATCATACACACTGATTTGCAGCAATGTCTATTTTACAACTTCTTGAACGTATTACTTACTTCCGGAAAGGGTGTTGCAGTGTGTATCATAATATCGATCGTAAGTTGAATAAACGGCTGTCTTCAGTAATTTCAGTTGTTTACGTGTGGTCTTAACTCTCGTAGCAATACCTGATTATGCTGTGTTTAACTTGTATCGCAAGGTGTACCTCGATGGTAAATAGTAGATACAATTAGATATGAGATTAATGGACAACCCAGACAACGTCTACATAGGATGCAAAAGGAAAATATTTCACCATGACATTGTCGGATATGCCGGTAAGTTTTCTGAATTGTATTTACATTCATTTTTATATCTATATACATATACATGTGTTTCTCTCTGAAGGTCTACCTTTTTGTGAGTCTAAGATGCCGATTTTGCTGTTTTACATTATGTCATTCATCAACCTTTTCTTTCATGTGGCTGATATTTGTCTGCATTTTTAATTCTCCATTTCCTTCACCCACTGTTCTGTATATAAAAAATATAGGTACCACTCACCCACCGTACTGCATATGTAAATAAGATTGTTTGAGGATATATTTCGTCGAAATCTATTACACTTTATGTACGAGTATCTATTTCTCCGTGGCACTTTCCTTTGCATTTGAACTCGGGGTTTATGAAAACGAAATGTCAGACAACATTTATCTATGTAACGCCATAGCTACTCTTATATGGACAGACGTACTTTGCATTGTGAATATAGCGTAACGTGATGTACATATTCAATTATATCATGTTCACTGTTATTATATGGTACCCTTTTTATTATAAGTTGTGTATTTATCATTATATGACGTGTATTTATCATTATATGACTTGCGTAAGTCAATGTACGATGTGCATGTTTAAATATACGAGGTGTATTTGTCACTATACGTTGCCAATTCATCGTTTTACGATGTGCAAATTTCATTACACGATGGAGGTATTGGCTTGAATGTTCGTCGTCATTCTCTAATGAAACCAAGCGAAACCATAGTAAACTATATAGTACCACCCTAGTATTTGTCAGTCCGCTCTTACCTCCCTTCACCGTTATTCAGTCGAACCGCAAAATGTTTGACTTTGTATTGCACGGTATGGGGCTCAAGATTTTAGAGGATTATTTCAGAGGCCTATTTTAATTTATAACTGCCACATTTTCTAAACGGTATTTTACTATTGATAGGTATTATATAAGTGGTTTCACCCACACAATAAAAACCCCTTGAAATATTAAGAAATGAGTTAAATGTTGCGCGGTTAGACTTTGGAATCATACAAATTAACAGTCGTTTGAAGAGCATAGTCCGTAACGAGGTCGTGCCACGTTACATGCGAATGTGTGGGTCCTGTGTTCGATCCCCCACATCGCTACCTTTGTACATATATCACAACAAAAGAACATGCAGGAAACACCGCATACAAAACACAAACGCCCAAACAGCACCACAACAGCAAACAGCAAATGTACATGTATTTAGGAGACACAAAGTGACGCACGGACATAAAGCACAAACGGGAGGAAATGGAAGTACCGCCTTGGAACGGTCAGTGACAAGTGTCACTGGGGGGACCGGTTTAAGGGCACCCTATCTCACACTTATTCAATCCCTACCCTAAAAGAAGTGTACATAAACGTATCCCCTCTCCGACCTATCTACAACAACCGCGATGGCAAATACAGTGGTAAAGTGCATGTAAAACGAAAATATTTAAGTGAAACAAAGTGTATCCCCCTATCGCTAGTGTACGCAATGATTGAGCTGCAACCTGAGTAACTGTAGAAAAGTAATAAAGAGAAGGACAATAACGAGTACAAATATCCGACGACCTCCTTCCGTGTCCGGATTGAAGAGGTCGCCTTCATAGAGTACTAAACGTTTCTTGTCGGCGTACATGCAAATAGGCTAGCGTGATTGCCAACTGTAAAAAAGGTTGACAACTAGAAATGCAGTAGTAGTAGTATTATAGGATCATATCTCTTTTTCATAGTTGATGAACAACGTGAAAATATCTGTATGACCAATAATCTTACGAAATTTGTAAATCACATCACCATAAACTTCAGGATGTGAAAAAACGTGTTTATGTTATTTCGAACTTACGACAGTTTAGCATGAAATTAGTATCCAGTTAGGAGCAGAACTCACCAAAGTAATTTGTCACAGTAATCGACATGCTAGATTGTTTCCTATATGTTTCATAGTGTTATTTACACGATATTATGGATAATAAAATGCTGAATATGCTGAATATAATCGTCATATGCTAGCTAGTGCGATTATTTACAAAGCGAGACCCATGAACATTTAGGTATTCTGGTGCTAGTTTCAATATTGTTTTAGCTTGACAATGCAGTTTACCAAACGATTCCCGATCTAGGCAACTCGAGCATAGAGTACACTAGCGATAGGTGGACCAAGTTTGTTTCACTTAAATATAGTTTCGTTTTACATGATATTTACCACTACATTTACCATCACGGTAAACGACATCACAAATTCCATACAGACGTAAATAAAAACCACACCATGCTTACATTCAAATATAGTTTACTATACATACGGTTCTTAAAATTATACAAATTATTACATAACTACATGAAGTAGTCTCGTGCAAAACTGTTTTTAAAATACATAAAATAGTTCAGGAAGTAATACTTTATGCAAGCAGAAAAAGCACCAATGTTATGTGTGTAATATCAAATTATGAATATCGCCAAACTGCGGCTAATATATCTGTAAAGTCCTTTCCAAACATGGTGCAATAAGGGTGCTATGTAAACGGCTAAAATATTACTGAAAGGTTCAACCTTTTTAATCTGTGCTGGGGAATCCTCACGACAAGTGTATTATGAAACTCACCGATGCAAGTAACAAGTTATAATCGAAGAAGGTTATAATTTTAGCAGACATTATTGTGAACAACAAGGTACGGTGGGTGTATTCAGTGCAAAACGCAACAAATTAAGTTCGAGAAATTACTCGCTTAATGTCGTACTTTTACACATATGTACCAGCTCGTGAAAATGATTGCCTTCATTTGGACAAGCCCCATTTAGCATAGTGTGCAAATAGCTTCTCTTTAAATGACTTAAGATAAGCTTGATAACGTACACTTTGTGTAATTGCTTTACCATTTCACTG
Source organism: Azorinus chamasolen (assembly GCA_963576725.1). Lineage (NCBI taxonomy): Eukaryota > Metazoa > Mollusca > Bivalvia > Cardiida > Solecurtidae > Azorinus > Azorinus chamasolen. The sequence continues at coordinate 35,911,794 of OY755250.1, read as the reverse complement.
CCAGTGTCGCATAAATGCACCACGACACATAGAACAGTCTAAGATCAGACACACACTTTTCAAGGCTGTTTGCAAATTCGAACGTCGTCGTGTTTTGGGATGTTAACTGATAAACACAAATATAAATCTGAAATTGGACTCGTCTCCTAATTATGGTTTAAATTACATTGTTTTTTTCACTACGGACAATGGTTTGCATCGTGTATCTATCATCTGTTTGTATATAGACTGTGTCTGTTGTATATGCGTTCGGTATATGTGTGTTGGGATGCTCTTCAATTGTATGGCTTTATCATGTCTACTTAACTGAAGAATAAAACAACTCTATAGTAAATGCGATACCATACGAGCGGTTTTGTTTTATAAAGGTATGCATGTGTATGTACAAGCTTCATGTGTCATGTGGACTTTCATAAGTCATCCCCTGCCTGGTTTCTGTTCTACTGTATCAGAGTACCACGCCGCATTGTCATATAGTCATTGTCGCGTAGCAGATAGTGGTTTATTACAGACCAGAAAATATAATTGCACAACACGGTAAACGTTAAGCTTTTGCATCTGGTGTCCTGATATACATACGTATTCCGCTGATTAAGGTTTTTAAGGCCGATATTAGTTGCGTTTAGTGTTTGTCTTTTCTTGCTTGATTTTACTACCTTTTTGTTTATAATAACGTTATTGTCATGGGAAACATGTTGATTAAGTGTTCACATAATTGTAAATATTTATCGATTGCATCCAAGGCGACCTCTTCAATCTCGTTTTGTCATGTCCTTTATTACTTTTCTACAGTTATTATTTCTGCTGCTTAATCACTGGGTACACTAGAAATGGGTAGATACAGTTTGGTTCTCTTACATATCTTTTCATTTTGCATGAACTTAACCACACTGTATTTATCTTTGCGGTTGTAGTAGATTAGTCGGAGAGGGGATACGCTTATTTAAACTGCGTGTCTTTTAGGGTGGGAATGGAATAACTGGGAAGCTGTGCGCACCTAGACCGGTTTAAATCCATAAAACGCATGTCACTGACCGATCAAAGGCGGTGTTTCCATTCCCTCTATTGCTTGTTTGGTATGTCTTTGTGAGCCTCTTTGTGCCTTTTATATACATTGTACATGTGCATTTACTGTGTTTCGTCGTGATGCAGTTCGGGCGGTTGAATAAATAAACTATGACATGCACACCCACACCGAGGATAACACAAAAAAGAGCAAACTTTTATTTCCATTGTGGTCTTCTGTGCTGGCGGCAAATCACAGATAGGCAAATGTATTCATGTAACCAATGTTTTTTTTATATTGCAATATATCTAATAAAAGTAAAATCTGTCACTAAAACGTACATTCATATAGAATTAAATTAATATCCATTGATAATATATGTGATATTTAACTATGTGTTAATATCCATTGATAATATATTTGATATATAACTTCTTGTTAATACTAAGCTAATACCATATTTAAATATATATTATTCATATTATCATTTATGAGTATCACAGATGGAAAAATAATATGAAACCTATCACAGAACTTAAAATAACTGTAACTGTAGTACCGTGTGGATGATACATAAGAAAATAGCAATTTATAACTCTCCTATGACTCATATACGTATTTTTACTGTCTGTGTAGCAGTTTTAAATATACAATACAGTTTTAACCTAGTTAATGATTTTATATTCCTAGGTTTACTTGACTTTAATTAAATGGCATTTAATGCATTATTTTAAATATTGTATCCTATATTATCTATGCGCCTACTCTAAACTTTGTCTATATAAACACCAAGTTGTTACATGTTCCACTTACTTGTGATTCCTTTGTGGAAGTATTGACCGAAGTTCGAACAACTCGTGTCCTGATTAGAGGTCATTTTAAAAATTGTGAATGGAGGTGAAAAGCTTAGCAGACAGAGGGTAGAGTAAAAAAAAATACATTCCTAACACGATCTCTGATATATATATAATATCCTTTATTTCCTCGTCAAATACATTTCAATCGTGTGATTGGTTCATTCGACGAGACAGTATAATAATATGATACACGTCTTTATCAACATTGAAAGGCTGTCTTCACTGAGGTAGGCTATTTACTTGTGTGTTTAACTTTTGTGATACTTCCTGGTTGATTCGTATTTCATTTGTTTCATAACTTGTGGTGTTGTTAGGTGTGAACGAATGTATAATAAAGATCGGACTAGGCAGGAGACATACATAATTATATAGTGCAGAGAGTAAACATTTCAGCATGGCCTTTTTGGATATGCGAGTAAGTGGTTCGGAATTTAATTCACATTCATTTTCATTTCTACACACAAGCCGTTCTTTATATATTTATTGATCCTTGTCTGTGTGCCTTTCGCAGATGATTTAGCTACTTTGTACTGTCTTTGATATGTAATTATATTAGCTAATCAATTAACCTGTCTAATAATGTTGATGATATTGATTACGGAGGAGAAAAGAGGAAGGTATTAGGACTAAGAGTATCAGGATGACTATGATAATGACGAAGAAAAAGAAGACGACGACGACGACGATGATGATGATGATGATGATGATGATGATGATGATGATGATGATGATGATGATGATGATGATGATGATAATCGTGTTGGTGATGATGAGGATGCTGACAATATAATGATTATGATGATGATTATAAGTGCTGATGATTATGATAATAATGAGAATGGCGAAATATCGCTATTTTTGGGAACGGATGAAACAGGAAAACAAGTCTACGAATAGAAAACCGGATCAGACAGTTTCAGTTGCAATTCACATGTAACCAAACCAATTGCTTGAGAGTATACGCAGCCTTAACACCTTACACTCGTGTTACTCCCCCTACGTGTTTTGTGATGGAGGAATGTCAACATTATTTGTTACTATTTCAGTCTAATGTAAACCTATCGTGTATGGTTCCAAATCGACTTTTTAGAAGGGGGACTGGGCGTATTATTACTTTTGGTAACGAATGCAATTATACAAAGGCGTTAGGGTCTACTTTATTCGGCTATTTAATACCAGTGTAACTCTAATTGGACAAAATTTTATCAAGTTGACATATTCATATCTCCAAAGTTATGGAGTGGTAAATGGATTTCCGATTGTGTATGGTATTTAGATAGATTTAGACTAATCTAGAAATACAAGTATAAGTCATACAGGAAAAACCACATACAGAATAAACAGCCATAAACAGCCACCCGAACAGCACCACAACACGACAGATAAAGCTTAACATAAGCTTTTTTCTCAATTGATATTTACAAATGTAGCGATAATCCCTTAACCCACATACGCTATCTGACGCATGACTCAAAAATTAGAAATGGTTTTGATCTTCCTGAATGGGTTATTTTATGGTTGATTATTTATAAATAATATAATTAATCGTATGCCATTCTATCATTTTAATATATATAAGTAACGTAAGTGCCACCTAGGTTTGCAGCATGTTGGATTTTTAGGATATAGTTGAAGTCTAAAGGTTTGCATATATACATCATGTAATTTATCATTGCACACTTATACCCAATGTGTGTTAACCTAATGCACGGGGGAGTTGCGATAATGCACTAGGTCATCAGGATTCAACCGATTATTTCGTTTCACAAAATGCACATTTTGCTGCCTTGATTATCAGTATGAGCTATAAATAGATTATCACAGCACGTACCGCCATGTCCTGAATGGATTGAAATCGACCAGGAACCGTGTCATTATTGTAATGTCATTGTTTATCACAATATAACCCGTTAACCCGTATTAAGCGACCATTGAAAATAGCCTTTTTCTGCGAATGTGTGTTGTATGTGTTACTAGACTTGATACATGTAGAAAGTAAAGCATCTGCTTTTAAACAATTATAAAGTGTCAATGGATGCAGAGATGTACTGTACATCTTTGATCTGAATTGTTTGCGTTAAAAGTTATAGGTAGTGTACATAGGCGATAAATAACGCAGTCACTCGTCTGTAAGAAATAAATCACTATTCGGCGTGTAGTACAAAATATGATTTATTCGGACATCCACACGTTGGAGGGAGCTTTCAGAATTAATTTCTTCTGCATAAAGCTAAAATCTGTCATTAAGGCCTAGAAAGGACCTCACGTTTTACAATTTATTCGTCATACTATCAGTATATCAGTCTCCCTCCCTTTGACTTATCACACTTTCTCGTAAACATTCATCAGATCTTTTACACATTTGTTCTTACTAGATCCATGGTAGTCCCTGTGTCTATGTTGCTAAGATAAATTCACTGTATATATTTCTGAATCACATACTATTGCTGTAAATACATATGTAAACATGGTTAACTTAACGGATCTCCCACTTTCATCATATATGTACTTCACAACAGCTTGTGTGGCGACCGTAAACATCGCCTCTTACTTCATACTCAGTTTCGGTATATTTTCTAGTCCTTCGGGATCATTAGTTTTGATGTTATTAGTTTTGAAAATTGAATACGGCTTAAACTAATGCTATGGGGAGCGACTAATGTTACACTTTTACTTGCTTTTCGTTAACATATTTTATAAACCCGAGTCAGCAATTTTCTCTGTTCACATTGCTCTTTTCTTATCAAAGAATCTCCCATATTCAGAATAAATTTCAATCACTGTATATATTTCTGATTCAGAAGCTATACATATCACCCAACCGTTTAAATATTTGTAAACTTTTAACATGTGACTGGCCAATCGATGGCAGCCAGGGGTAGTCAGTTTGGATAACGACGGAAAATCAACTAGTTCAGTGCCTAGCCAGGTACGGTATAAGACACTATGTTTGTGTTTAAAGGGACATTGCGAAGTAATATAATGATATATTTGGATGGTAGGTTTTGCAACGATATATTCATTGCCATACTATATATGTTGATACATTTAGCGTGCTCCAAAATTCGTTACATATCGGTACCCCCTCCCCCGAAAAGTGTCCAAGCAAAATACTTTGGTTATATTTTAGATCTAAAACTACCAAAAAATCAATAAAGCAATGATTTAATCGGAGGTATTGTTAACTTCTGTCACCCAATTAAGCTCTTTTCAACATATATTACAAACACTCTATTTAGTTAAACATAAAAAATACGCCATCCCTTTTAAAAAATACCCCCCCCTCTAATCTGAATTCCTGGACCCGCACCTGGATGTCGCATTAAATTGCTGTCTGTTTTGATTTTAAGTATTGACTATTTAGGGAGTATTTGCATTGTAATGACAACATTATGTATACGGTGATAGTACGTCTCCTGATAATGTGAAATTGTGCCACTTCATCATATTTGTGTTTTCTATTGAGTGGGACGAGTGTTTACAATTAACTTTCTCCGTTTGTCAAGCGATTTAGTTAAACACGTTATAATTTGGTATTTAAACAACCTCACAAAATAGATACATTACATTAGAATTGCATCGAATTGCTTATATAGTTTCTCTCCTTCATGGAAGATACTATTACTGATTCTTGCGGACATTTTAAATTGGTGTAGCCATAGAAAAGGTCTACTACATATGAAAATCTGCACCAATAATCAACCAATCAAAACTATTTCATGGAAGTAAATGTTTCGAATTAATCAGGTTCATTTACATTAAACGTACACAACATTTTTGGTGTTTGACGACACATTTTGGAGCGGAGGGGAAACACACTAACAATGAATTCGAAAGGTAGCATCATAATTTGAGGACAAAAATGTATTAGAAGTAACGTTTATATTGTGCTAGATAATTTATGCTGCTAGAAAATACGTATTGTCCTATTTTCATACGTTCGAACACGATAAACTGTTCAAGAATACAAACATATAAATATGACGATTGACACTCATTAGGATTTGCACTAGACTCATACATGTATCTTTGGTACTGATATTTACCAAGGCCACAGAACCAATTGTCGAGTACTAGATATTGTATTACCACCATTGAATAGGCATGCAAATATACAATGCTATATTCAGTACAGGGTTACAAGTACAGCACTAATCTTATTGTTAAAAAATCATAGACATATTAAGGTAAAGCAACGCAATGAGTTGGATATGATTTATCTAAACAGTTACTTAAAAATATGCATTAGTGTAATTAAAACAATATCACCAGGTGGACAAAGCAAAGTGGTATAAATCTAGTAAGTTCATTGGAAGTCATCGATGCTATCTGCGTGGACGAGAGACAGAGTCAAAATGAACAAACTGGTTAAACAAAAAGTGCAAAAGTTTGTGTCACGTGATAAATACCGTCTCTCGCACTCACATCCTGAATTCAACTCAACTTAATTCGCTCACTCTGACATGTAAATGCATATCAGACCACATATAAATATCGCAGGAGGTGCGGCACGGAGACCAGGGAACTACACCTTGGTTACACGCTCCCCTGCCAGATGTAAATATCTCTGGACATTGCAATAAAAAGGTAATAAAATAAAGCAGGAAAACAAACACACACATACACACACATAACATAAACATACCCAATAATACAAATACTAGTTTAACCGGTTATCCTAACACTTATCTCAAAGTCAAGTCACCGTACCTTAACAGATATAGTAAAACAATGCATCCCAGACTTCCCAACACCCAAAGAAGACGTTTAAAACAGGACAACATGTGTAACAAAGCATGCCAACAATAGTGTATGTCCGTCAAAAAATGTCGGAGAAACTGCAGGGAAGCCGTTGAGAAAACGTCCGAGAAAAGGCAATACATAAGTCTGGTACGCTCATCATGTTTCTGGGTTTAAGAGTATACCACAATAGAGTGCTACCCTCAGCCTGTCGCCGTGCAAGCAAAGAGAGACTTTGAGGAATAAAATTCAAAAACTTGGATAAAACCCTAGTCTACAAAAACATGAACAGTCTAGTGAAATGAAAATATCCCTAGAGCCCTCAAATTTAAAACCCAAACAAACACTGCATACAACATAACACTCAACTCTCATGTATGCGAAACTGCAAACGACAGACACAAACACATTTTTGCTTCTAAATTAATGATATCAATCACCCATCAAATGTTTCGCAGACTCAAAATATGAAACGAAAGCTTTATTGCATCCACCATTTGGATACATACAACTACAATAACACATATAAAGTAGAATAAGATCTGTAAAAAATATGACAGGATATGTATTGGCCATACAATACAACTTATCCATTATATGCCACTACAGTACGTCTATAAACTGAATTACAGAGGCAGGAATCTGCTCAAAGTTCATTACCATACAGATCCGGTGATTTAAGTGCTCTTGTAGAACATCTTTGCTGCTGTGCCTCTGGTTGAGAAAGAGATGAAGCAGAGGGCTGCGGATTGGAATAGTTATCCAGTGGTCTCTCTATCAGTAGACTCAGTTCGACTGAATATGTCATGAAAGTTGGAACTTTGATCAAATACAGGGCTAACAATTTGACTGGGGCTACTATCCAATGTAAGGTTGACTATATGATTGGACCTGGCAAGGATATCCGATTCACAACTTGGTATTAACTCATTACTGGTTTCCTGAGAAACATCATCAAGGTACCTAACAACAATGTGATACCACCGGATGATCTGCCACCATTCGTTTTTTTGAAAAAAGGCATCCGTTTCCTCCACTAAGGAATGCGGTACAGAGTAGAATCTAAGTCCTCATAATCAGAGCTACGTTCAAGATCAGTCCTTGTAACTTCAGATTGGTTCGAAACCCTAAGTTTATTCATATGCCTGTCTATGAGGTCGGGAATGGATTTTTTAACTGAAATACAGTTGAACGGCAAAAGCCGGGTTCGAAGAGTTATGTTATTTGTACCGTTATGCGGCCTGACTTTGAATACAGGAATACTAGGAAAGAACAGACAACATACGATCTCTTCTTCTACCTATTCGCCAACTTCTGTTCCCCCTCAACCCAACATTCGTGACTATAACTCTATTACCTACTTCGGGTTTAGCTTCCTGCTCCCCGGTCAAAATTATGTTTATTTGTGTCATCTTATTGTGAGACATGTTTGGCTGCAATGTCATGAGCATACTGTATACCAGGCATGAGTTTACTGCCATGTGACTAAGGTGCTACAGTAACTTCTTAAACAGTATGCATCCATCGGGTATCAGCCATTACCAACTACTTAATTACACTACCTTCAAAATTCCTCCCCTGGTCACTATTGGGCCTGGCTGGAAAGGAGCATATTCATATTCGTATACAAAACCCTTTGAAGTGATCGGTGCTGTATGGTGAAGTGGTCGGTGGTAATCAGGGTGTGCTTATAGCAGCCACTGGACCCATGCACAAGCTCAATAGGGTATATGCTGATTTATGTGGTTGAGATGGGCAACCGGTTTCTCTGGTGTTTTTCGCCTAATACACCTAAGTCAATACTCAACCTTAGATGATACGTCTCTCGTGAGACATATGGAAAAAATGGTCAAACAGGGAGAGCCACACACGAAATGACATCGCACAAAACACCATCAAACAAGAAACGGTCTAGCCACAAGACAAAATTATAGGACGCATATCAAGACGAAAAACATTAAACATATTAAACAACAAAATTGACCATATGCTAAAAGCAGGAATACGCCTTGGAACGGTCAGTAACCTAGGTAAGCTACTGGGGGACTTAAACCTGGGTTTACGGGTACGCAACCTCGTCCTCATCCCACGTTCACCAAAGTCAAAATGTAAATAAAATTCGCCCGCCAGACAACTTCACAACATGCATAACGATGTCTGTCAAAATGAAATGACTTGAAAATAAACGTTAGAGGTAAACAAGCGACGTCATCATTTAAATGACGTCATAGTTCAAAAGTACGGGAAAACTATATGAAACACTTCTACACCGACATTTTATAAAAAAAATAAATCGCAACAAGATACAAATAATAATAGATATTAAGTATGCACAACTGGTTTGTTTGAACAGGAATAAACTTGACATCGTAGACATGCACTCGAAGACTATTCAGCGGTCAGAGCTGCTGTGGAGAAGTCATTTGGGGTACGATAGAACTGGTAAAATACGAATATCTAATTTCCTCCCTCCATAAACGGGTTTAAGAGGGAATCTTCATAGAGTATTAAGCCTTTTCCGTCATCGCACAAACCATGTGGAAAGCATAATGACCAACTGTAAAGGGGTCGACCACAAAGCATGTAGTGTGCTGCAATATAGTGGGGTCTTATGTCTTTTTAAGGTAGTTCGCGCTGTTGCTCGGCAAAAATCGAAGTAATCCAATTATTGTCATATTTGGTCCAGGTATACAGAAAGTTACCGCCGACACGACGACGACGTTCATTCTAAATTTGACGTCGGTTGCTTAGCAATACATGACGCCAAAAGGGGCCACTGGTGTCATCTAAGCAATTCACGTGTGCTTGCGTATTTCTTTATTTATTTACAAATGCTGTTGCGTATTTCAATGATTCGAAAACTGTTTTGAAGAAGAAGAATAGTTCTCCAATATGATATGCGATATATGTTTTACAAGCGTAACACTTTTGTTACGTCGGAAGTTGAAACTTGGGAAACCCATTTTACCGCATTCTGATATTGATTTTTTTTCTCCATTGTCGTGTTCGAAGAGACAGATAGATATCGAGTATAATATAACCCGCCGTGGCACTAGAATAGCAGAAATGGGTAGTCGACGTCAAGGCGACGTTGAAATAGATATAAAACTGTTCCAGATCTTAATTATATTATATATGCTCATTACTCTTCTTATTACACTATTTATTCATGGAAATATCAGTATGACTTGATGTTGTAGTTTTAAAATTCCTGAAAACTAATTGTCTTTCATTGGAAAAAACACTTTTGTCTTCTATTAATAACAAATTGAGCAAACCCATATCAGACACTTCATGCAGGAGTTTCTGATTAGGGACTTCTCATTTTGTGTAAAAATATATTTTAGAAAAGAGTACTGTACACATATAATTAATACACTATTATTTAATATGCCTTTTTAATATGCTCTTTATTTGTTTAGAGTTATCATATTGTATGAAATGTACTTATTTTGAGGGCCTCGGGGGTAGATTAGTCTAACCGAGCTACCCTCGTAAAATAAAGTGTTTCATTCATTCATTGACACAGGGCGCAAATGGAACGGATCCATGTAGGAAACGTTCCACAGAAGTTTCTCTCTTGGTTCAGTTCTATTTGAAACTTTGTTTATGTATTTTGTATAATTATGCTGATTTCATTTTGCGTTATTGAAATGGTTTAGCGTAATATCTGCATTGGACACATTGTTTATTATGATCTGTGATTGTTATTTTTGCATATAAATGTATGAAATGTACTGATTAACAAGGCCTCGGAGTACCTAATGAGCTACCCTCATTAAATGAAGTATTTTAGCATGCATTCATTAATTTAGATTAATTGGGTTACTCTCAAGCCTTTCATTCATTCATTCATTCATTCATTCAATTCGTCATACACCTTCTGCATATAGTTTAGATCCAGATGATACGTTGAATAACTCAACGTCTCATCAGGTTCACTTAGTTTACAATCTAACTGCATTTTCTAACTTTGAAGCGGATAACATTTTATTTTAACTAAATCTAAGCAAAAATATTTTTTCGTATTATAGTATTGACAGGGTGGGTAAGTGACGTCAGAAATATGTGGTTTACTTAATAGCGCGTGCATTCATCCACCTGAATCAGGGTCAAATGGCATTTATGCATTTCATTTGTGCAACAGTTAAGCTAAATCCAGCTTTATATTAACTATTTGGATGCTAGTGGCAAATCAAAACTTTGATAACAGATTTGATCTAGATAAGACACCAAGATACTCGACGTTTTATAAGGATCCAAATGCGTGTCCTTGAAGAATAGATCTACAAATTGAAGCAGACAACTTTTTTTTAATTATACAGACACATCACTACTTAGCGAGCAATACAATTAGTTCATATCTGAACATTGATTTCTTGTGCGTATATATATCTGTGATTTACTGTTTTGTATTTTGTATTAAATGCTTTTGTTTCAGGGTCTCAAGGTCGATTAGTCATTATGACTAATTGAGCTACCCTAATTAAATAAAGTATTCCATTCGTTCATTCATTCACTACATTCATTAATTCATTTTTCCGTGAGAAGATATGACTGGATTTAAAAGAATAAGAAGTAGATCTAAAACAATAAATAAAAAAATCTGCTTTGAAAATACATAAGAAAATAAATACAATCAATCGATACGGTGTCAAATGTTTTACTGCCAAATATTTACATTGCAACGCAAAATGTAAAAACGTAAAAAAATGCGTTGATTTATTACATTATGCTGGACAAACTGTAATAACGACGCAAAATGTAATAATTATTGAAGCGGGTCTGATTAATGAATTCCATACACGACTATATTCGCGACTTCGAAGAGAAATGCTGCTTTTGCATATACATGTACAAGTAAAATAAACCTCTTCTGGCAACAAGGGACTGGGAAAGCGGAGAGTAGTAGAGAGCGACGGGTCAAAAGTCGAAACTTTCATTTTATCGACAAGAAACTTATCATAGTGCACTGGATGAGGTGTAGATGTTAACCAACGCAAACTGTAATAACGACGCAAAATGTAATTAACTATGAGGTGGGCCTGATCATACCATACAACTATATATCCATGACGTTCGAAGAGATAATGAATATATAACGATAATATAACCTGTCTGACCACAAGAGCAGGAGATAAGTGTAGTGGAGGGTTTCATCGACAAAAAGACATATCAGAGTATACTGGGTGAAGTGTACATGTAGATGTTGCTAGAGTCAATATGTTATCTTATTCTAAAGATGTTCGATATATTCTAAAGGGAATTATTACATTTTGCGTTATTACATTGTGCGTTGATATGCTTATTTCTAACCAACGCAAAATGTAATAACAACGCAAAATGTAATAAATTTTGAGGTAGGCCTGATTCATACCATACATGTACAACCTAATGTTCGTAACTTTCGAAGAGAAAACTGATATACAACTATAATACATGCAAAAACTATCTCACCACTGGCACCGAGGAAGAGATTTGAAGGGGAACGGGTCGAAGTTCGAAATTTTCATTGCCTCGACGAGCAAATATCAAAATACACCGGAAGAAGAGTAAATCCATTTGGACACAAGGGTCGTGGCAAAGGGGAGGGGTGGGCAGACGCAAAATGCAAAATAAAATGAGACGGGTCTGATCCATACCCATACAACTCTATATCCGCGACTTTCGAAGAGACAGATAGATATCGAGTATAATATAACCCGCCGTGGCACTAGAATAGCAGAAATGGGTAGTGGGTGGAAGAGGGTGGGGCCATTGCAAAAATAGAAACTATCGTTTTATCGACAAGAAACAATTTTAAGTGCATCGGGTGGAGTGTAGATGTTGCTAGAGTCTATATTTTACGTATTGTAAAGATTTTTGATTTTGTTTTCAATTTACGACTATGATAGATATGGGACAGACGCACTTAACGCATTGTTGAAAGAGCGTGTCACAAAATATCAGAAGTTATGCAAGTCCTTATCCCTCTTCTATGAAATGAGATAAACAGTGACGTAGCTGCGTTATCATGTTCACACTATGTAGACAGCTTTCTAAATTAAGTTATATTTATGATCCCTTGCATAGTGTCCGACAGTTGTCTATCATGCAACATGCATTATGAAAAGATTTGTCGATCATGGAAAGGTAATCAATTAGTAAATGTACGTAAATAGCAGTACAGAAGAAATTAAATGTAGTTAAAACATTTGTTTGTTTTCTGGCGCTAACGCTAGATACAACGTTTATGCATTTTCAAAGTATATGCAAATTACAATATAAGTAAATGTTCTCAAAATTCTGTTTTTTATTAAATGCATATTAAGTGCAAATGTAAGTTTATGAAACGGTTTAACTCATTACAGCATACACCTTTACGTCGGTCAAGACAAACAAGTGAAATGGTTTGCGAGTAACTCGTAGGCTGAATGTAGATAATATAATGTTTGCTACTCGGTACCTTTGGCAAGTAAAGAGAGTGTTGATACATTAATAAAACAGAGAATCAGTTGTATATGATTTTCAATGGAACTACATGTATCATGCGTTAAATGCGTTTATATACTGTAAAAGGTTTTACCCAAAACTTAGTTTCTGCACTATAAATAAATTGTATTTTTAATTAAATTGTATAAAAGTATATTTCAATGCATGTCTTCGATGAGATAAAATCAATAGATATTCAGAATAATAAAATTTTGCATTGTTATCTGTAAAAGTCAGGCGAAAAATAGGGCAATTAATTCTTTTACTGACGATCACATCGCATAAACGTCGCGTTGACGTCGAATATGACGATGAGTTGACCTAGCAAAATCACTCATAGCGAAAAAATGAACTCGAATAGGTATTGTTTTTTTTACTTGTTTCTGTTAAGAAGTGAACGGAGTATGACATATAATTTTTTTGTAAACTTTCACCGTCTAGTGTTTTTTGAATTCCACGAAAATGTCGAAAATAATCCAATACCAGTAAGCGGTAAAATAGGTTTTCCAACTTTCAACTCTTGACGGAACAAAAGTGTTACGCTTGTAAATCATATATCGCATATCATATTGAAGAACTATTCTTCTTCTTCAAAACAGTTTTCGAATCATTGAAATACGCAACGGCATTTGTAAAAAAATAAAGAAATACGCAAGCACATGTGAATTGCTTAGATGACACCAGAGGGCGCTTTTGACGTCATATATTGCTAAGCAACCGACGTCAAATTTAAAATGAACGTCGTAGTCGTGTCGGCGGTAACTTTCTGAATACTTGGACCAAATATGATGTTAATTGGATAAACTTCGATTTTTGCCGAGCAACAGCGCGAACTACCTTAATGAATAGTTTTATACGTTTGACAAACAAAGTATCTAAATATGTGTGTCGAATAATTTTTCGAAGTTTGTAAATGACATCACCGTAAAACTCCAGATGTGAAATACCTAACTTTAGTACGTACATTACAATTGCATTTGCTGATGAGTAGAACATAACGATGGTAAATTTTTGAAAAGGTTTTACGAAGTTTGCCATATCTGTAGCCCTGTTTTAGTAGTTTTTCAGTGATAATAAGGTTACGATTGTTAAAATCTTAAACAGAAGAACAAGCTCTAGCAAAACGAATAAGCTGAGAAATGTATACACCGTAACATGTAGCACATTGAACACCCCTATCCAAATGAGGATAGTTAACTATTTTAAGATTTAAGTCATCCCTTTTGTCATAAATACCAGAAGAAATTGTTCCATTGTTTATAGATGAATTTAAATACAAAAAGGTAGCAGATATGTCAGAACTATTTGCTTTATTAAGCTTGGGCTCTCTATGGTAAATTGAGGTTATCATAGAATGAAGTATGGGTTATCAATACCAAATATGTCGTCTAAATAACGTGTTGTATTGTTAAATGCCGAGTAAAATATCTGTTTGACTAACCAAAGAGTTTTATCCGTGCCCTGGTGTCCATCATCATCATACACTGCCCTTAAGGCTATGGACCTGAATGATCTAAAGAGAACAAATTGTTATAATGTCATTCCATCAAGGGTTGCAGTTGCAGTTCGAGGTAGAACGCCATCATCAAAATGCAGTTTACTCCGTTCCCGCAAGTACGTCTGCACCTAAGAAGATTTCCTCCAAAAAGAGTTCTCCCCTGGATGGAAACTGCGTTATAGTGCTGAATTCTTACTCTGCTCCCGCGATAAGGCAATCAAAGTCCAATTTCCCATCATCAGCCGAATGAGGGGTCTGGGACTCAGATAAACTACCAACAAATGGTCAATATGCACTTAATTAATTTATTTAAATTTTCATACATAGATGCATCAGCGCTAAATTAGAAAGCCTCCGACTCATTAATGATATCTAACTTAATGTCAAATGGATTTATCTACTTTAAATTCGATATTAAGAGGATGTAGCGCGTCAGGTGGGGTGGTCATCACAGTTATGTATTTGTTTTCGAAAATTCTAAAATGCTTGAACGAATAGTATTGAAGTACAATTACAGCAGATAATAGTTTTAGCGTAGATATATCTTATCCGGCGGGATTTTTTGGGGGTATTGGTTAATTGTATCGGTATATCAAGTACATTTGTTCATTTATAGCTGATATCAGTTTGGTCCCCAGACAGTTTTAAATTTTCATTTCACTTCCTGTATTTCGCATGAGGAAGAAATGACACCGACACGTACACTTGCCATTCAGCTTGCATTGGGCAGAGTGTACATTGTAAAAACAGCAAAGCTGATTTGAGCAAACATCACCTATAGCTTGGTGTGTTTCAATGTTCAAACTAGAGGTAATGGCTCGTCAGCGTATACAGGTATGAGTTTTAAATCGTTTTTGCAATATGTTGACTTATATAAACAATGATAACATGTATCGATAAACTAAACTATCAAACCAACTATCAGTTGTGCTTCCCTATGTGTATTCTGGGCTAGTAATATGCCATTCCTAACATCCAAAGGAGAAAGAGGGGGTTTCATTCTATATAGCTTGCCATTTAAATTATACCAATGCAGGTACAGTTGTCATACATTGCATAATGTTGTTGTATGCTACTACTTCACTTTATAGACATTTACAGTCATTTGATTATACTGCATAATGCATTATTATCATTTGGAACAGGATTTGATTAAGGAGAGGTCCGAAGATAGCCCTGCCTCTCACCAATAAATAGTTTCACGCAATAAGTATATATTCTATTCGGCTTAACATTGAAAGTTTATAAAATCAATACCAACGTACATGCATCACGTTTAGCAAACAAACGCTATGCAACAAAACATGATCAAGCTTGTTGACTGCAGCAGATCAACTACCTTCATCTACAGAATTTAAATGTTTCGTTTAGTGAGGAAATACATTTAGCCGATAAAAATCTAAGACATTGCAGTCATGTGCTAAATCTTTATTTACATCACGAAACCAGTTTGTATCCAGGGGAGGTTTCAAATAACATGATATGTTTGCCAAATATATTTTAAAAAGTGACTTGAGTTTAACTGGAAGCCGACATAATCTGAACATTTGTTTGACTACAAACGGGTAAAATTCGCGTTTGCGAATGCTTTGTCTATCATGAGTGAAATTGTTCAAAAACAAATGGGAGATACTACAGAAAGTGTATACATCATGCATTTTCATTATGTTCAGTAATTGGCTAAACGTACACTGCATACGAGTAAAGGTAACTTAGTAGTAGACAGCTTTCTGCAGTAGCCGTGTATCGTGCGAAATACAACGGTATGCGATGACCCTTGTATCTTTGTAATGCTTTCTTCTGATTCGATCAAAAACTTTTCAAAAACTATTGAGCAATGGTCAACCAGTTTAGGTCACGTTATTCGGCAGCTGTTCTGGATCTAAACTGCTTGCAAGTGCCAAATCAATCCAGGTCGCTAACAACGCTATATAGGTTAAAATTATTTATGAAATATTTATCATACCTCTTTACAGTGTCAAATGACATTTATATAAAACATTCAATAATGGCGTATTTATTTATGTGGGTAAATGGGTTAATCTTAAACGGTTTAAATGACATATATTCAGCGCACATTTTAATGAAACTTTCACATTTTCTATCTGTTCGTTTCTCTAGCATATCTCTTCTTCGTTAAGTCTTAGGTGCAAACGTATATTTTATCGTATACCCATACGTTTGTGTATTATCATATATAATACAATATGCTACAATATAATACGTCCGCTTTGGAATAATTCCAAAACGAAAGATCATTAGCCCGTACTAAAAATAGGAACCCATATATAATAGCACTTTATGGCAGGGCGGCTGTTTACACATCAAACATATCCCTGTGTCCTGAAGTGTTATTAATCCGTGTTAACAAATAAACATGCGCCTTGACGACTAGCCAAATACTCCAATGAGGCCCTTCCATAGAGGCGATTTAATTGGTACTACAATGTGTTAGCTTAACACATTATATAGAGTAGCACTGACAACATTGTACTTTTTAGGCCTCTAGTAATTTATAATTTATATTCACTAATTGAACTGCATATATGCATCACTTCCAGTTATGACCAATTCTTTTAAGCTTTTCATTTTCATTCAAGTCTGCATTTTGCTACCACGCAGTCAGACATTAATTCACTTCTGTGTCAGTTGTTCCATCTTTATATCCATCATTTGGTTTGTTTGCCAGATAGCAGGGATCGGTTAATACTCCACAACTACACAGCAAAACATTAGCATATGCCCCGAATTTTATATCTAATACATTTTTAAAATATTAACGATGTATAGCTTAGATATTGTTTAATTGCGTTAAATAGAAAATCCTATATGAGTATTCTTGATTATTGGATCTATTAAATGAGTCTTTTTGAAACGATAAAAAACGAGCTTTATTGTTTTAAGAATACGAATATAATAAATCCAATAATCATGAACACGAATGCAATATTCTATTTATAACATAACAAACATATTTTTTTGCAGCCAATATTTCAGCAGTAACGTGGATTGTTATAAATTATCTTTACATATAGAAATGATGAATGAAAGTTGAAAGGTTCGCTAGGTAACAGGGGCAAAATAGGTCCAAAATTTCCAACTTTTTTTGACTTACTGTCAAATCAACTAGGATATAATTTAGACCTCTCTGGTACTCAATTTACCTGCGGTAGTTTATGATACGAAAACCTACAGAAACACGTCAAAATAATTTTTGAGTTACAGTTTCGACATTCCAACACGTCACATTATAACGTCACTGTAAACAACACGTATCTGTGTAAAGCGCGCCATTGAAATGAAGACCAACATACAGTTCGCCTACACTTCTGACACTCACTGTCAATGGGATTCAATATGCGCCGTCGTTTTGGTATATTAAGCCCTTCACCAGTGTTGTATACACATGGACATGGACATATTCACCGAGAAACAAAACTTTCAATTCAAATTCAATGAAAAAGTGTATTGAGATGGACAAAAGATGCAGTACGAACTGCTGCATAAAATGCGTTGGAACAGGAGGAAAGTTTTCGCGATCAGCTGATTTGGAGTATAACATATTTGAAATATGTCTGTGCTGTGCTGGATTGAGATGAGTATACCTGTTGAATGACGAAATATTTTTGTGAGTAGAAATGTGCATTTAACAAATGGACATGCGGTGAAGCAAATGTAAATTTGTGAAGGCATTTTTATTTAGAATGGATGGTTTGGGTCAGAGAACCTGGTAGGTCTTTTTTAGCATACATTTTGTAGATATGTACTGACAGATGATATATTTACTTTACAATTTGTATTATTTTATCGAAAATAAGGTGCAAGTTCCAACAGTCCTTTGCCATCTATCATGAAATGTAGGTCAACGTCCGCCAGTTTGTTTTTGTCGACAGCGCGTATGAATACAGTTCGGTCGTTCGAATGTTATTCACTATATATGATAGTGTTACGTCCCGCTGAAGCCGCTAGTTGTGTTATAAATGGCTGTATTGTATTGAGTTGTTGATTTAGTGTCATTGTTTATGCGTTTCAAGTATGAATGGAAAATAACACGGCAAGACCTCCTTTAGGATTATTAGCCAACTTTACAATATGTGACTTTCATCATTTATTACAGCTATTTTTTCACGTTTATCGAGAATAATGTGGATGGTTATCAATAGGCCAAATTGATAGTATTTAATTTGATTGATATAAACATGACATTTGCGATGTTGCAGGCAAATGTCTATTTCTTTAATAATATATACCTGTACCTACAATATTTCCTTTTTAACCAAAGCAGTCTATGATCGGGTCATAATTATTAGCATGTCCATCCTGTCTTCCCACAAGGACATCTGATAGAAGTGTCAAGGGGTATGGCATTAAGACAAAAATACCATAATTTCATAAATACAGCGTAGTAACTGGTAATAAATCAGGATAGTAATTATACTTCAAGTACGCAGGTCATATATTCATACAGGTAAATGTGTTATCCAGCGAGGATGCAACGGTTAAACGTATTTTTTTACTATCGCTTTGTCAATACGCACACGTGCATTTATATGTTTTAAATATTTCAGGCGACCGAGTGGTTTCTGACGTGCAGCCTGCTCACTGCTGTTGTGAAATTGTCAGGTTGGCCTTTGCTTTGCATCGTTAGGCCGTTATGTTATTAAATAAATATATATACTATTTGTTTCTATTTTTATGGGAAATACCTCACAAATATGGTCAACATGAAAAAAACCCAAGAAGCTTCTTTTTATTTTTACAATTTCCCTAATAAATGCAATAAATTAAATATTATGCTTTTTATTTTGACTTCATTTCCACATTCAGAAATTTATATATGCATAGTCAAACAGTTCATATAATTATTCTAGTTTGTAGTCATATGTCTCGGATTCGGGTTGTCTTCTGACACCCGTACTTCATTCTCAGTGTTGGTATATTTACTGGTTCTTCGGGATCATTGGTTTTGAGGTTATTAGTTTTGAAAGTTGAAAACTGCTTAAGCCGCTGCTAGGGGGGGGCGCATGAGTAGTGCTGCATTTTTAATTACTTCTCGTGAATTTTCTGCGAATACACTAAATATCTATTTCACCGGCTATTCATACTTTTCTCTCTGCTTATAAACCATTTGTATTGTTGTTACTATCATTCCTGTTTCTAGCACACCTCTCTCCTCGTTTAAGGTTTGATAAGTGTGTAGCCCAATAGTAAAGCGATTATATAGCAGATCTTGAGTATTATCCCTAAACTGCACAGAGTTGTGCACATCGAACTACAAAATACAATATTTCATATAGGACAACGATAAAACATAAACAACTGTATGGTCTGTAATATATTCATTAAATAGGTTAAACCATCTATTTCGCGTATACTCGTATGAAGAAAACAATTCAACATTGAAGCTTTTTATGAACTGCCCATTTGTTAATGTAATTATTTCTGCATAGCACGTGTTTCCCTGTATCATTTCCCCAAACAATTCACTTCCCTATGTGTAACGTATACAATGTTCATATTTCTCCCAAACATGGAATTTACCTGATTGTTTATATGTTTCAGGTTCTTCAAAAAGGAATTGCGATTTACTTGGCAGCCACTGTAGTTAGTGCAATAGGTTTGTGTACTCTTATTAGATTATACATTTTATATATCATATCAAGTTTAATGACTAAGGTAAAATATGTTGTCCGTCTATGATTGAATGGCGTAACACTATTTCGAAATGGACTTTCAACTATGACTCGTTACAGTAGTTCTTTAGAATATAAAGCAATGAACGGCAGTAACCAAGTTGTTGCATTCTCAAAAAAGGCCTATCATTATATAGAATATATTTACGAACGTCCGGCAAAATCATATATATATATATATATGGAAGTGTCACTCCATAAAAACTATGTTGTACACGATAACCAGATTGGTCGGGTTATTAAAGATACTTTCTAAATGTACTTCTAGATGTTGAATTATTATTGATTTGCTTATGATTTTAGCTACATCATGTGACTTCGCGGTTTACTGTTCCTGTTGTGAAAACGATGGTTTAAACTGTGGGACAGTCAGTAATTACCTTTGTGGTGGTCCTTGCAAGGACGGCTATTGGGGTGGAAAGTGTACCGGTGTTTGTCCTACTGGATGTATATCATGCTCTCAGGATTTTCCACGCACAAACGAATGTTTCAGGTGTACTGATGGCAGGTATGGACGAAACTGTAGTAATACATGTCCACAATGTTTGAATTGTATAAAGGATACAGGCGTTTGTACAAGTTGCGCAGTAGGACATTACGGTTTTGAGTGTGAACACAGTTGTTCTGTAAACTGTGCGGATCAACATTGCGATATTGCTTCTGGCAGGTGTAAACAGTGCACCGACGGATATTATGGCGACATGTGCAATACTATTTGTTCAAATACTTGTGTTGGCTTGTCATGTGAAAGAGGTTCAGGCAAATGTAACGTATGTGTTGACGGTTATTACGGTGAATACTGTAACAATGCTTGTAACAGAAACTGTCTCGGTAAAGTTTGTGACATGTCATATGGAATTTGTAATGAATGCATTAAAGGGAACTTTGGATTGCACTGCACAAGTGTATGCCCTTTTAAATGCAAAGGCGGTATATGTGACCGAAATAGAGGTACTTGTATAAACGGATGCATTGCCGATTTTAGTGGTGACAAATGTGAAGAATGTCAGGTAGGAAACTACGGAGTAATGTGCGAACTGAAATGCCCGTCGAACTGTTTGGATAACATCTGTAACCAGAATAACGGAACCTGCGTATTTGGTTGTAAACCTGGATACTTCGACTCTATGTTTTGTTGTGTTAACAATTCTAATTGTCAATCTTGTATTTCTCAGTTTGAATGCACACAATGCAAGAGTGGCATGTTTGGCCAGCAATGTGAGCTTCACTGTTCAGTCAACTGTAACGATGGATGCGACAAAACTACCGGTAGCTGTATTTATTGTAAATTAAATCACTACGGACCAAGATGTGAAAATAACTGTTCTGATACATGTCTGGCGACTGACGATCATATATCAAGCTGTAAATCTGATAGTGGATATTGCGAATTTGGATGCAAATCAGGGTTCTATGGAAACAATTGTGATCTTCCATGTTCAAAACAGTGCGACGGTAGTTGTCATCAGAAATCTGGCGAATGTGACGTATGCAAATACAAACTATTTGGAAGGTTTTGTGAACATAGCTGTTCCCCGGCGTGTGTTCGAAAGGACAATGTCACATTATGCAGCAAAACTACTGGACACTGTTTACACGGTTGCTCGGAAGGTTTCTATGATGATAAATGCGAAAATAACTGCAGTCCTGGGTGCCAGGATATGGTCTGTAACGGTAGTACAGGTCATTGTACTGAAGGCTGTACAGCAGGGTTTTCAGGAGTGTTTTGCACAGCTGACACAGGTTGTAATTTTTATTTCTCTATTTGTGTTTACTAAAATCCGTTTCTGTTGTTTTATGTTAATGGAAAAGTAGTAAAGTCAAGCAGGCAAAGCTACATGCAAGACGCAACCACCACCAAAACACCGATAGACAGCATGACACACACACACAACCACACACCCAAACGCACACACACACACACGAAATGAACACAGAAAACACCAAAAGACACACAAGAACAGGGACAAACGTTCCACAACATGAACAAACCACAAGCACAAAGACGCAAGGCAAACAAAAGGAAGGGTGACAAAGAGAGTACCGCCTTGGAACGGTCAGCAGCAAAAACACCACTGGGGGTTTAAACCGGTTTACGGACGTCCTAACCTCACAATTCTCTCAAAGTCACCCTAGCTTTACAAATATTGTAAATAAAGGTATCCCCGCTGGACTTACCCACAACATAGACGACGGTGAACACAGGACAACATGTAAAACATAGCATAATAACTGTGAAAAACCGTCAAATATGTACTCAATGACTTTGCTGAAGTCAGAGCACCTGCAGGTAAGTCGTTAAGGGCACGACAGGGAAAAAGTAATACATGAGTCTGGTAAGCTCCTCCTGTATCCAAGTTTAAGAGTATACCATCATACCGAATAATAGATACATAACACTCAATTCGTGAGAACGTTCGTCCGTCTGTCCGTTAGTCTGTCAATCCGCAATCAGTTGTTCGAACTTTCTTCTGATATGGTTTGAGATATTAACTTTATAGTTAGTGTAAATCTAAATCTGGATGAGTTACTGGTTGTGTTTTAATCTCATTCCGCTACAGTTATGTCCATTGAAATGTACATTTCTCTCAAATGTTCAATTGATTGGACTTTGTCTGGAAGTGGTTTAAAATATTAATTTCATAATTTGTATAAAGCTAAATGTAGATAAATTACAGCTTCAATTAAAACCTCTGTGTAGTTGAATAATTTTTGCCAGAGTTATGGCTCTTGAACTCAAACATGTTCGTCACATTTTTTATTGTGGGAAATTTTTGGAATTCGTTCGAGGTATCTAAGAAAAACTAAATCTAGAAAAGTTACAGTCCGTCTGGTTGAGTATATTTGTCAGAGTTACGGTCATTGACCTTTATTTTTTAAGAATATATTTGAAATTTGACATTTCACACACACACAAACACTGCCTGACATTTATTATACAACAATGATTGACAACAGCCATAACTCTTCTATTAATCGTAACAGAGTTATCCCCCCTAACAACATTTAGTGACTTTTTTATATAAAGCAACAACCTCAAGGGATGAAACTTGTTACTGTTGTTTTAATATTTAATTAAATATCATGTGTCAGAAGTGATGTCTTGGATCCAATGAGTATGATATACATTTAATTCTTTATGTATGTGCAGCATATAAGGTTTTTTCACTAAATTGTGACACAAGTCAGGCGGTAAGCGACTATGGAAATGTCCTCAGTATATAAAAGCTAACGCCTTGCAATGCAATAATTATCGCACATAAAAGCTAACACGTGGCCATGCAATAACTATCGCGTGTTCGCGTAATAGCTTTCCCGTGCGCACATAATAGATACCGCTAAATAAAATATTTTGTATGCCCCCTTTATGCCACCACACGATACATTGTGCAGCAAACTAGAATAACAGTTTCAAATATTTCTTTTTATCATTGTCTAACCAAAGAGAACAGCTCGGAATCAGAAGCCGACAGAGCAGTAACAGTTGGTGTATCGGTTGGATTAACAAGCGCCCTTATGATTGGAGTCATTGCTGGTGCATGTGTATTCAAGAAAAGGTCAGCGAAATATATATCATTGTTGACTTTTGTACTCAATGTTTTAGAACATATACATTACAAATGATTATTTATATCGTTCACACTTTCGTATCATTTTAGTGTATTCACTTTTTCGAAATACTGAATGCTATATATTTGCATCAAATCATTGAAAACTTGAACATTGTATTTATTTCCTAAATAGGATATTCAACCATCTAAAACGGAACAATGTACCGAAGACTGAGAATACTTATGATGATTTACAAACTGACTTAAGAGTAAGTGATGCGACTTATTCGGGAATTTCACATGGCCGCAGTGAGTACAAATCAGTGTTTTTAAATACTCTGTGTTTCTTATATTCAATGTGTGGGTACAGTTATGCTCATTTGAAAAATATCCTTCTGAATAACAATACTTACACATGTATGACTGTATAACAGCCTAGATGTAATTGAGTCACCTTAATCTCGTCTTCGATATAATTAATTAGTTTAGATAGCCAATGTTGTGCAAATAATTTATACTGCTTATCAAGTAAAGCAGATGGTATAGGTTTTATCTATATATTATACTAACACGATATATTAACTTGTGTACGCATGTATTTCCTTGAAGTGACTCAGTATGTTGCACACATGTTTGTAGATAACACCTGCATCGAGAGCCGAGTTTACATCAACACACAAATACAAGAGAGAAACAATGGTGTCTAGATGTGACGGAAACCGCATAACTATGCAAGAGAAAAGACATTATAAAACAGAAGGATGTATGTTGCATATCATCCTTGTCATTATAAATAATGCTAAATATGTGTCTTGACCAATAAAAGACAACATTTTCTCAGCGTTTGAACCATGTGTCTTGAATGCAGAATAATGCAACTGTTTATCGCGCATTTCGAGTATGTCCTACAGTTGCCCATTATATCACCATGCAAGCGAGAAGACAATGTGCTTATATACCGTGTATAAATGAAAACCAAACAACTTTTCTCATGTAGTAGAACGTTGACAACGTGTGTCACCCCTTCATGAATATGCATGCAACGTTCCATCTGTATATGAAACAAGAACATTAATTGAAAAACTAATGACTGATATATAAGCATGTGAACAAGCTGCACATACTCAGATGAGTCAGTACCTAATCTGATTCCACTTTCTTTGGTAATCATTTGAAAGGCGTACAGTGTTTTATATCAGGCCCATGCAATTAATTACAGTAGAACCCCTCTAATGCTACCATAATTCTCTGACACTTCCTTGACAATTCACCAATCTTGATAAAAATGTCAATTTCCCTGGCATTTGGCAACCCTGATCTATTCCTCGGATACCTATTTTTCTGAATATCGCTTAGTGTTTGATCAGAGTTTTTTGCTTCAGTCTTAAACTGGTTTAAAATGTGTATGCCCAGTAGCATTTCTATGAATAAACAAACCTGTCTTGATAAGCAGGTGGTTGCTTAAGGCAGGACAAAAGTAATGCAGAAAGCTGCTTTATGAGTTTTCTGGTTCTCTAGGAGCTTTCTCCATTACTTTTTTCCTGCATTAAGCTACTGCTTGCATCTAGCCCCCATAATTATACCTATTTAGGTGGTCGCATTAGCGGGATTCTACTGTATTCCAAATAACAAAATACGTACTAATGGATCACCTAATAAAGCACTTGCCGGATACATCTGAATCTAATATACATCCAAACAAGATACAGAACACGGGAAATCAACACGTTCCCTATCCGTTGACTTGTGTGCATCTCATTTAGTTGATGTCCCAGTATAGGCTACCGTGCACCCCCCTGCAGAATTTTTTTCACATATACCAAGTTGTTTAGAAAGTCAAGTGGGTCAATATTCCAACCTGTCCTCAAAGATAAACTCAATTGAAAGGTATTTTAGAGCACGGTTTCTATGGCAACCATCGCTCAACACCAGAGACATGCCATATTTGCTTTAATATGCCATAACGTTCTTTTAATTGTAGAACTACAAAACTGGTGTCAAAATGAAGCTTATACATTACGCTTTAACTTGTTTATAAAATATAATTTGCATCTCATTTTCATATTCATGAATATTAATGAGAAAGGCTAAAAATAGCGAAAAATTGCTTAAATTTTATCATTTGTCCAAATAAAGTTTCGTTTTAAGAATATTTTAGCCATTTTCTTGAGATAAAAAATATTATGCATGATATATAACATCACTAGTTATTGATATGATGCTATTTTTATGCCCCCCCCACCAGCTCAAAGGGGCGGGGCATATTGTTTTAGCCCTGTCTTTTTGATGGTTTATTGGTTGGTTTGTTCCCAACTTTTACGTTGGCGATAGTTTTGTAGTCATTGCACATACATACTTCAGAATTGGCATGTGCAACTTATGATGGCGAACATTTTTAAGGGTGACTTATTAAGGTCAAGGTCATATATCAAGGTCGAAGGTCTAATTACGGGTCAAATTTAGATTAGGGATAATGTCTTCAACATACATCTTTCACACTTGGCAAGCATGTGCAACTTATAGAACTGAACACTTTTATGAATGACTTATCAAAGTCAAGGTCATATATCAAGGTCAAAGGTCAAATTACGGGTCAAATTCAGATAAACAATGATGTCGTCATTCAACATACATCCTTCAAACTTGCCATGCATGTACAACTTATGGAGGCGAACAGTTTAGGGTGACTATTTAACGTCAATGTCATACATCATGGTCAAATGTCATATGGGACATAGTGTTTCATAAACACATTTTGTTTATGCATATGCGGTACTTGAATTTCACTTGATATGTGCATACAAAAATGGGTGAGGTAAAACAGATAAATGGATTGCCAAAAACATATGACCATGATGTATGACATTGACGTTAAATAGTCACCCTAAACTGTTCGCCTCCATAAGTTGTACATGCATGGCAAGTTTGAAGGATGTATGTTGAATGACGACATTATCGCTTATCTGAATTTGACCCGTATTTTGACCTTTGACCTTGATATATGACCTTGACCTTGATAAGTCATTCCTAAAATTGTTCACCTCTATAAGTTGCACATGCATGCCAAGTTTGAAAAATGTATGTTGAATGATGAAAACATTATCGCTAATCTAAATTTGACCCGTAATTAGACCTTCGACCTTGATATATGACCTTGACCTTAATAAGTCACCCTTAAAAATGTTCGCCATCATAAGTTGCACATGCATGTCAAGTCTGAAGTTTGTATGTGCAATGGCTACAAAACTATCGCCAACGTAAAAGTTGGGGACAAACCAACAATTAAACCATCAAAAAAAACAGGGCTAAAACAATATGCTCCGCCCCTTTGAACTGGGGGGGGGGGGGGCATAAAAATAACATCATATCAATAACTAGTGATGTTATATATCATGCATAATAACTTTTATCTCAAGAAAATGGCTAAAATATTCTTAAAACGAAACTTTATTTGGACAACTTTATTTTATAACCAAGTTAAAGCGTAATGTATAAGCTTCATTTTGACACCAGTTTTGTAGTTCTACAATTAATAGAAAGAACGTTATGGCATATTAAAGCAAATATGGCATGTCTCTGGTTTGAGCGATGGTTGCCATAGAAACCGTGCTCTAAAATACCTTTCAATTGAGTTTATCTTTGAGTACAGGTTGGAATATTGACCCACTTGACTTTCTAAACAACTTGGTATATGTGAAAAAAATTCTGCAGGGGGGTGCACGGTAGCTTATACTGGGACATCAACTAATTATGCTTATAGAACACAACCTTGGTGAATAGTGTCATTTCGTATATGAAGCTCGATATCATGTTAATACGTAATAAATATAATGTGCGCTCAAAAATGATACGGTTTAGGTGTGCCATCTGTTTAAATCAATTTATTAAGAAACTATTGAATGAATGTTCAAAATGTATTATAATGAATCATTTCATGGATCCAAACCGATGTACAGTCAACTCTTAGCTGATGGAGGTTTGGCACTAACATGTCATTTGTGAATGTTTAGAAATATTATAAGTCCAAATCAAGGTTGTTCACGGACAATCAGTTGATATCGATTAACAAACATCGATATATATATATATATATATATATATATAGCCAGTGTCGTAAGTCATGTTTGAGATAAGATTAATTATATGAATAACACACAGCTGCATCAAATTCAGGTTATGATAGCAATTCAAAGTTAGCTCCAGCACTGCATTTCGGACATTACCTAATATTGGCTGCTACATGTTTACATGAACTCTGTCAATTAACTTATTAAATCGTATGTTGTTTTTCATGTTTTGATATCATGTATACATATCAGATATACGCGAAAGCTGTAATATATTTATGTGAGTTTGCTGAATGTAATACAACGTCATAAATTATGTGTAGACTTGCATTTCTGTTCAGTCATAAAATCTACCTTTGATGCAAATACATTCATGTCAAATTCAGTGTATATAATTGCAGAACGGCCTTTTTCCTCCAGAAATGTGTGTCGTCTGCATAAATTACTACTTGAAGAAGTCAAATGTCATTAATACGACGATTGATATAAACATTTATGCAGTCAAAGTAAGACGCAATGGATATAGAAGAAGTATAAGTCCGACATAACAATGAGGATGAGGAAGGAGGATGTGTTCTGTTCAGTGCTTACATAAACTATTCATTTGATAGATGGAAATGAATTGTACCATCAGCACAAATATTTATATAGAATACAATAGATAGACAAGAAACTTGTGCAATGAACACCCCTGATTATTCAACACAATGAAATGATTCACAAATGATACTAACATGTTCATCGTTAAGGTTTGGCATACCACAGCAAACTACGTGGAGACGGCGTGTTAACCTATTTGTATCATCTATCGGGTTTTCCTTCGTTTTAACGAATCGCGAACTCAGCGTATGACATATTGCACGTGTGTATACTTCAACACAAATGTGTGTATATAAATGGCACGATATTCTACTCATGTTATACCATGACTCTGGGTCGAACAGTCATAAACATCCTCCCTTTATAATGTTAAGATTACAATTGGCTTGCCATGAGTTTATGACGCCAGTAGGCTCGTCATAAGGTCATTTCAGCGATGTCTCCGTACGGAGGCAGACGGTCGCAGTACGAATTTTGTACGGATTCATGGGCGCCGCAGCCCCTACCACTTGTCATAAAACGTAGTTCTTATTTTCAATAATCGCAAGCCCGCAGTCAGTAAACAGGTGGTTACAGCAATTGTACGATCTGACCAAAAATCGAACGGATTTCGCGCAAGGGTCGTGCCGAAAACGACCGATTTTAGGTGGACATGTAGTCAAAACAATCGTACAGTCATCGCATGGTCACAACAAGGCTACATGTAGTAACCCCACAGGGACCGCACGATGCCGGTGTGGCGATTTTGAGGTTTCTGATGGTGCATTGATTTTGTATTTGACATTTCCCGCATAATTATTTTGTCTAGCTATAGATGAAAAAAAACTCTTATATTTGTATTGAACCCGCATGGGCTACATACGGGCTACGCATTGACTTCGTAAAGTTGCCTTATCCAAGTGGAGACAGCGCTGTAACTTGACGAATATCGCACTATCCCCGTATCCCAGGCATTGAACGTAGATATCGAAACGTGACATTTAACTACGTAGGGCCATTTTTCTTTTAATTAATTTATATCTTACAAATAAGATCAGGAGCAAGTAGTTTTGGACAATGTCTAACATGGATGCAGGTTACACAGGACCGCTCTTGTGCAATCAACGCATACGGGTTCATGATAATAAACGTTTAAACATAAACTTCAGAGAAGAATATATAAAAAAGTTAAATATTGAACTTTTGCATCTACATACAAATGAAATTTGATCATCGAACACATAAGACATTCACCAATGGTTATACTTAACAAATATAATTGATTGATTGATATGCGGATTGTATTACAGGCATACATTGAGCGGTGTAATTATTTGTCTGTATGTTTTAGCGAATAAATGAACGAATGTCTACCAAAGTGTATGTCATTTGAAATAAGCATGATTCCGTATATTTCGTTTTTATTTTATGCCAATTTTTGTCAAGCACGTTGTTAGATCGTTAGTGGTAAATAGTGTGAATATCAACTGTCTTTTGCGTTTATATCCTTCATGAGAACAGTTAAACCTTGGGCCTGTTGAAAAAGAATGTAAGTTTACACTCTGCTACATTATTACTTGCATTATGTGCATCGTTTGTTAAAACATTTGGGCATTTGTCGATTTGTTAAATATCTTGGACCATAATGACTCATCGATATATTCACATGTGAATCCAAGATAATTTGAATTACTTCTCAAATCTTGATAAGCAGGTCACTGGTTAAAACATGACATGTCTGCTCTTTGTATATAAATAAATGCATCTGTGTATTAAATGTGTGTGTATGACACATTGTTCAAGTATGGTTAACGTGAAACGACATTATATTATATTGTCAGTCATATCCATATAATTACGTTGAGGTGTATGTTTCTTATCGGAATTGTGGGAAGCAACATGTTGAATACGTACATATGGAATGTTTCAATTATGGTATGACCTTAACTTCGGTATACACGCAAAATCTTTTTTAAACCCTACATACTCGGGGAAACAATAGACCGTTTGCTTAATTTAAGATATTGTTCACTTACAAATTCTTCTGATTCGATCAAGTTAATTATCAAGTGTCAAATAACCTCATTCCTGAGGAGACAGCGAATTACTCAGTATTTCATATAAAACAATATGTTTTTGATATTACGCCTAAATGTATTACAAAACATTCGTTCTTCATATCAATTACGCGTTTTCAATTTTGAAATCAAGAGACAAATCTCAGTTCGTATGATGCGTTACAAACAATGTGGAAGTGCCTTTGTTCATAGTACAACTTTATGTAGTGTAAGATAAGTGAATAATTCAGGAACGTATTTGTACGAAACCCGTTGTGTGATAGTTACCTTCTGTACTATGGTTTCCTATGGTGTCAAAATTAATAGTAAAAACTTGAATTGTTACAGTCTCATTTAGTAGAGGTATTGGCATTAAAATTTAAATCTGAGACAATTTTATTGTAGATGAAAATAACATTCAACGTTTATATATTTATAATTGATGACAGATGGTTCAGAGTTGATGAAATATTTGGGAATAGTATCGATTATAGATGATTCTGAGGATGCCAAGGACGTTCGTGTGACATCTCCTCTCTGTCATCTGATCCATATATTTTTAAAAACCATATTCACGATAGAATGAGTTAATTTCAAGTTTTTTATAAGAACAAATATAGCCAACACAGGTTGCTAATTAAGCTACTACGTACTTGATCCGAACGGTGATGGGTGATATACGGTGCTTATCAGAATGAAGTGTATTATTTTCATAAATTCATAAATGATTAAATGTTAGATACTTAAGGGACTTTTCTTGCACGGAATATAGTGCGTTTTCACAAGTTCGACCTGTTCTATGTTGTTAACAATGTCTGCTTTAAGAACTTTCTGCTGCATTGATAATTTGCAATTTGTTTAATAAAGTACTTGCTGTGAATCTTCCTCGAGACCGAGTATGTTTGTAAATGCACATAAAAGAATGTCCGTTTCAATATCGTTACACGTCCCTGGCGGTCTACTAACCATGAAGTTGTACACGAGGGTCGCTAAATTTCGTATAACTTCCTGAACGCAACATTTCCCAGGCTTAACATAAGCGTAATAGAGTGCGCCACTGTCATACAGCTTAGTTTATGCGTACAAATGTTTAAATTCTGTTTTAAATATGGAATACTTACCAATTATAATACGGCTGAATTAAAGCATATAACATACCAAGCTTCAATACATATTTTACTGATATATGGCTTTGTAATCGTTGTAGCGTTGTTTTATGCCTTTCAGTGGTATAGGCTGCACAGATAAGGACTTTTTGGGAGATATGGAGATTATGACGCATCGACACTATGACGTTATCCCGTCACTAGGTTATCGGGGGATTGGCCTCTACGTCATCGCGCCCCTACGTCATCAGTGTACCGTTAGACGGGTCCTAATGGTTCTCCTGGAAACACGAGGGAGTGCCAATTTTTAGTAATTACCTTTTACCGTTAGATCCAACCTAGATGTACGACAATATACGGACTGCCGATCGTTCGGATCCGGATGCACCCTAAAGCCGCACTACATCGGTTAGGATCCTGACTATCCGACTCTCCTCTTCTACGTTCGTTTAACTCAAGTACCGATATATAGAGGATAACGCCGGAATAGACGTTGCAACAGACGGTATTTGTCAACGTAAAACTCGGCAGATTAAGGGATAATTATATCGGAATTTTATTAATTCCCTCGCATTACGATTCAGCGTAATTTGACACCTCTACTCCGGCATTAACCTTAGTACTTTGAGCCAACCTACATCCTCCCCGTTGAATAAATATACTTTCCTTCTCTTTACGCGAAAAAAACGGTCCTAATGTCGAAACGTTCGGATCGATACCGAATTCCCGGCTGCCCTACCTATCATCTTGATCCAAACTGCCGACGAGGTATTCGCGAAGTTTGGTCGCGGCCCGTTAAAGGGTTACTTATACGACAAACCGCTTTGATTTAGATGGAGTTAAAGGCACGCGTGTGTCCTTTAACTTTTGGGTTTTTCGCCGGGTTCGCCGGAAACTATGGGAGTCGTGTGTGATATATGCAACCTTGCTTAAGAAATTTCGGGCAAACTGAATAAGTTGATAAATACGAACCCCATATGATGTAAAACGGAACACATTTCCATCTAGACAAAGACAATTACTAATTACGTTATCGTTTTAACGGACAGATTCAAATATAAAAATAATGTCAGATTGAATCGCTTTGTCTAAGGACAGTTCTTTTGTGCCAATTGACGAACTCATATTTTCATATAAAGATTATCCAAATTCAAAATACCGTCTGAACATCTTGACGTTTCATTAAAAGCATTATCAATATACGCCCGTGTATCAGGTTTTAACCTGCTCGTAGTAATACTAAAAGAAATCTGCAACAATAGGGGCACAATTGTTACCCATTGATATACCAACAATATGACGATATATGGTATCCCAATAGGGCACAAATATATTACCTAAAGAAATGTGAGTGTATTACAAAGATCAAGGCAATTGTACATTGTGTAATGCTCAACTACTAAATTCGAAAATAATGAACGTTGAACATTAAAAGCAAGGAACATTTTATTTGCTCTTGCAAAGGTATTTTTCTATTAATGTAATCAGTTAATCCTTTATAAAAAGTAGGGGTAGAGTAGTATAGAACGTAGAGAAATCGTAAGAGCTCATTGAAGAAATGCTATACTTCTCTTTTTTAAGTTTAGATAAAACATCATTTATATTTATGGACGAACAACATTAACACCAGCTGGTTTATGTATTTTATCACTAACGTTTTACATGCTACAACTACAGCTGGCAATAAAACGCGCTTTTTAAAGGTTTTTATTGCAGTTTGGGAATCCGGTACAAAGCAGCAAGTTTATGTTGTTTTATGTTAGGACCAGATTTAATATGTTCCGATACTGTATCATTTACAGGTGTTTGAACTGTTAAACAGTTAACTCCTTTATTAAAACATAAACATAATAAAATCTTCAAATAATGATTATTTTTTTCCATTAAAATAGCGAAATGTAACTATAGGTCGAGGTGGAAAAAGTTAGTAAGTTTATCTGTAAAATGTGAGACGTGTATCAGTAATGTGGAAATACCTTTCTTCCAATCCGAAAGGGTATTAACATCAGCATGAGCAGAATTCTCGAAAAGCTACCGCCATATGAGTTCGACAATAGTCAAAATCAATAAGGGAAGGCAATATATATGTGAGTCCTTTAGTTAGGAGGGTACTGAGGCATCTTTAATGATATCATAATTATTAGTAATGCCATGACCGATTGGTTTATAGCAAACGTTCGCAATGCTACAATTTCAAGAAGTAGGGGCGATGATATCAATAAATAAAAAAGTAGAAAATGGAAAAGTAGTAAAGTCAAGCAGAAAACACCAAAAGACACACAAGAACAAGGGACAAACGTTACACACATGAACAAATCACAAGCACAAAGACGCAAGGCAAACAAAAGGAAGGGTGACAAAGAGAGTACCGCCTTGGCACGGTCAGTAGCAAAAACACCACTGGGGGTTTAAACCGGTTTACGGACGTCCTAACCTCACAATTCTCTCAAAGTCACCCTAGCTTTACAAATATTGTAAATAAAGATATCCCCGCTGGACTTACCCACAGCATAGCCGACGGTGAACACAGGACAACATGTAAAACATAGCATAATAACTGTGACAATCCGTCAAATATGTACTCAATGACTTTGCTGAAGTCAGAGCACCTGCAGGTAAGCCGTTAAGGGCACGACAGGGAAAAAGTAATACATGAGTCTGGTAAGCTCATCATGTATCCAAGTTTAAGAGTATACCATCATAGAGTACTACCCTCGGCCTGCCATCGCGCAAGCAAAGAGGGAAGCGTAGCTACCGACTGTAAAAGGGCCGATAACCAAACATGCAGTGCGTTGCAATATAATAGGATCATAACCTTTCTTAAGTCAGATACATTTATATTGTAGTTAAATATAACAATTCTTATAGGTTTATTATATTTACAAAAGATGATAGGTGATTCAGAGTTGATGAACTATTTGGGAATAGTATTGATTGCATTTTTATCACGTACTATACTTTGAATATCAATAAAATCGATACCTTTATCTAGGACTTAGAGTTTCAAAAATGCCTTTTATGTTCAGACTATTCATCACTATGAGGACGAAGAACAAGCTGTGTATAACTTTGTATACGTGAGGCAGTACGAATTAGCTGATCTGCACGCATGTAGATTTTATCAGCCTCTTCGTCTATAGACCTAAGGCAAGAAAAAGGCAAATACGGTAAACAAGATAGCATTGAATTTTTGCCAGTTTAAGGGCGCCAAATATTTCGCTTAATATTACCATTTCCACGTCTACCATGTGATATGTTTGTACGTTTGTGAATAGACAATATAGGGAAAAAATCGATGCTGGGATCTTTAGATATATTGCAACTTTGGTAAAGCTTATCATTCAGGCCGAAAGGAATAGGTGTTTGTAATTTCATTTTAACTGCTAGTAGCATTAAAATTATAATAAATTTGTTCTACTGGTTGAACCGAAATATATTTGAAGGAATATGTTGTATGACAAAGTGCTGGTAAAAAATGCGTGCATTATTGATCCGGCAGTGGTAGCGAAATCTAGTTTTTAAAGTACAACCTGCCTGATCCACATATTAAATCCCACAGCGCGGCGCATTAAACGAGATAATCAAACAATAAATTATGATGGTAGGTGATCCCCGAGAGCAAAAATTGCAACACAAAAAGAGAAAATTACAGACTCGGTTTTATTGAGTTTGTTCATGAACAGTAATTGAAAGTGCAACACTGCTCACACCCCCTAGAATCCCTGACAGCCTGGATCCAGATAAATCGCCTTGAAATACTTCTTTTGTATTTCCTGCTACGCATGTTGATATGTAACGCATTCCACATCAACATTAACAAAGAAGCACACACAAGATATATTTACACCAGTAACCCAAATACGACAGAAACACAAACAAGATATATTTACACCAGTAACCCAAGTAAATTGCACATAATCACCATCACGCAGACATTAACACACATTTTCATAGACACACATGCCACAATCAAACCACACATGCCACAACGCAAACATATATGTGCACCGTACAAATGCACATTACTAAATATACACAAATATACACACATACTCAGAAAAACACATACGTTCACATAAATGCATTCGTTACAAACAAACATATAACATGATAACGATTTGACACGGACACTATGGTTTAATTTGGTGACAGCTAAATCTTCTTTATATAATGATTTGAATTGAAACGTGTGTGAAACTTTTTTTTTATTTAATTGTTCCTACATAAATCACAAATAACCAGTACAACGGTATCCAAACTACTTCAATCTGATTGTGCTATGTACTCCTTAGTGTCAGATGGATTGGTCTACTATAAATTCAAACAAAGTGGAGAGCAACATTATATAATCAAGCGTGAACATATGGAAATGTGATATCAAAAGTAAATGTATGAGTCATGCAGGAAACACCACATACAAAAACACACAACCGCTCAAACAGCACCACAACGACAAACACCAAGTGTACATATATATAAAAGACACAAGAGACGCACGGACATAACAAATAAACAATAGGGGGAAGATGGAAGTACCACCTTGGAACGGTCAGTGACATATGTCACTGGGGGGTTAAACCGGTTTCAGGGCGCCCAACCTCACACTTATTCCACCACTACCCTAAATGACAAACAGTGTAAATGAACGTATCCCCTCTCCGACCTATTTACAACAACCGGGTTGGAGAATACAGTGATAAAATGCATGTAAACGAAAACATTTAAGTGAAACAAACAGTATAGTATAGTGCTATATCAAGCATATTGGTTCATTTATAGCTTGTATCAGTTTGGTTTTCAAACCATTTAAAATAGTTTCCATTTACTTCCTGCCGTCCTCATACGGAAGAAATGACACAATCTAGTACACACGCCACTGACCTTGCTTTGCACACAGTGTACATCCTTAATCAGCAGCGCTTATTGCACAATACCAACTATATCTAGGCGTGTTTTAAGTTTCAAAACTAGCGGATAATGGCTCCTCAGAGTACACAGGTAAGAGTGTTGAACCGTTTTTGTATGTTGTTTTACTGTGAAATATGATTGCATGTATCGATGTACCCTAATATCAAGTCATTATTATATTCGTTGCGCGGTTCTATGTGTATACTAGAATAGTAAAGTGATAATACCTCCAAATAAAGGATGGGTCTCAATGTATTCATTTTATCCTTTAAAAACTTAGTTGCACCAACGTAATGTTCAGTCAACATATCTCAAAATTGAACTGTTTTATACATTCTACAGAATTACGATATGTTGTTGCCTGTCACTCTTTCAAATTATACTAATTTGCAACCAATCTCATTATCTATATTACCGGACGTATTATTACTGCTATTATTATCGTTATTATTGTCAGTAGCAGTAGTAGTAATAGTAGATAGGTAGTAGAACCAAATCATACTAAAGCATATTAATTAATTATGTTCAGTAAGTGGCTAAAACACCTCCAAGGAGATAAATCAGAGATACACACTTTTCTGAAGTAGTTATGTACGGTGCGACAGACTGCCGGATGCGAGTTTGACCCGCTGCAAACACGAGGGCGTAGCGCCCATGACGCACAATACGCACGTGCGTATAAAAATATTTCAATGCCATCATTTTCAAAGAGCCAGTTTTGCTTACATAGTATTAATTTTGGAATTCTAGCAATAAAACAGAATCTAGACCATCTATCTAGAAAACCAAAATCAAGGTGCGTCATAATAGAAAAAGCTTTGATCATATTTATGACATTATAAATCAATAATTGTCTAGCGAACAGTCTCATGATCCTGTAATTTTACGTCATGATCTTGCCAACTTTATCAAACAGCAATGATTTGACAGCATATTATACTTATTATAATATTGAAGTTCCTAACGTCCTACACTAACAGCTCAAATTTCAAAAAAAAATAACTAAGTGGGGATCTATTCGCAGACAGTTAAACTGCGGCGAGCCTATATTTTACTGTAAGTTGCATGTAGTTTCAATTGCACACTATAAGATGTCGTTGTTTAACATATATTATCTTCTCAAATTTAGATGTGTGTAGTGTTTATTTCTGATGCCATCAAGCTTTTCACAAAACTATTGAACGAGATTGGATCATGTTGAGACGCCCAGTTATTCTGTAACTCATGTGGATCTAAACTGTTTGCAGGTTCAATCAAATCAGGTATATTTGGGTTAAAGGATAAGTATTAACCCGTCTATTCAGTGTCAAATGAGATATGCAGAAAAATCATAACGCTGTATCCATGTGTGTGTGTGTAAGTGGAGTAATTTTAAATGG
Source organism: Azorinus chamasolen (assembly GCA_963576725.1). Lineage (NCBI taxonomy): Eukaryota > Metazoa > Mollusca > Bivalvia > Cardiida > Solecurtidae > Azorinus > Azorinus chamasolen. The sequence goes on along the minus strand of OY755250.1, from coordinate 35,873,882 downwards.
TTCAAGTGATATATATTTACTATACAATTTAATGGTACTCCACCACTTTCAACACCAATGACATTGTATATATGATTCGTTCTTGCATCGTACATAACATTACACAAATACACCCACAGTACTGTATGGATAGACACCATTACAAAATTCAATCTAAAGCCGTAATAAGGTTTTGACCGGCTTATTTGATTTGAAAATGCAAATTAGGCATAACTTTTTCAAGAATTTTCAAGAATGCCATCATTACCACTCTGTTTTAGATATTTCTCACCAGAAGTAAGACCGAAAAGTGTTAACAATCCCATAAACACTGTCATTATTCAACCATTCATCTAGTGCACATAATCATATCTGAACAAGCGCTGCTACTAACGTATAGACGATAATTTGTTAAAAGCTGTTGACACATTAGTAATTATTGTTTGAGTATCAGACACATTGGATCCTGATTAAATGTCGAGAATGCCTAAGTCCTATACGCAACGTACATCACTTTATTTGTACCATAATACCCTGCCAATTGAAGTGTTGAATATTATGCATACGTGGATGGACGGGTGACCTGTCCGTTTTCAAATATAACTTGCTTTAAAAACAGGAATATGTTATCATCTGCATATATTTATCCAAGGTGCAATGTAAACTCTTCGCCTACTAAGCATAAATGTATGTTCAGTTAACCAACATCTATGCCGAAAAACTTGGTCTTTTTCAGCACTCAAACTGTTAGAGGAAAATAATGTTGTTGTTTTGTTGTTTCAAGCAGGCTAATAGTTACGAGTTTTATTACATTGTACATTCCATTCTAGTATAAACGTCTTAAAGAAAATATACCCTTACGTTAATCCTTAAATTAAAGCAGTCTATAGTATTGTCATAATTATTATTCCTTCCTTTATTTCATTCTCATAATGATATACAGATAATAGATACCTTAAAGCAAAGACTGCAGGTAAAGTGCAGCAGAGAATAAGGTTGACATTTCATAGTGGTCTATAGTTTTCTTACCTGCTTATTGTTAAGGAGATCTTATGGACTGATACTAGGCCGGGTGCCACTTTGTTACCCTTGGGTATTTTGTAATATTCAAGATGGCGGCCAATACAGCTTAAACATGTTTAACTTGCAATTTTATCTGATGGATAACGTTAAGTGTAGTCAGAGAATAATTTAGACTCTGCATAGTGGTCTATAGGTTTTTTAAGGGGGTCATATGGACTAACACTAGACCAAGTGCCGCTTTATTGTCCTTGATCTGGATCTAAGGTACTGAACCCGTCCAGGTTAGGGCCTGGCTCCAAAACGAATACCGCCACCTGAAAAAAAATAATCGGAAGATAAATTTATCTGCATGTTCACTGAACTAAATGATTAAAACTGTTTCTCTATCATGAAATTCCAACACATATAAATCATGCTATTTATTGTTCTTTGAAACATTTTCCGTTTTTATAATGCATTTGAGTCGGGCACAAGGAAAATGTAGAATGTGTTGCATTTCAAACAGTGTAGACTCAGATCAGCTGCAGTTCACACGCAGCATCTGCTTCACACTGAAAATCACCAGAATCAGCATTATTTATTCATGTGGCCTAGCAAACGGTGTAGATCCTGATCAGACGCCGCGTGGGAAAAACGGCTGCTGATCTGGGACTACACTGTTTACAATCTCCCAACCCACTTTTCCTGATAGCTGTCTCATTTGCATTCATTATGCATTAATCGAGATTTAGATAGAATAGTTCCTGGTCAGTGTCTACACAAATTCAGTTTTTTTTGCATTATGGTATATTATTTAAATCAATGTTGATGTAGATGAGACGCCACGTAGCTTGTCATTTCATCCAGATCTAAACTGAATGCCGCTTATGAACACATTATTCTTTTCATATCAGTTCAGACAGTTTGGATCTCGATAAGAAAATATCGGCGTCCACACGAGATCCTAACTATTTGATATATATATATCAATATTGTTTTCTTCCTCTTGCAGGAATTGCTCTACATTCAATGTGTTTCCTCATACCTTTACACCGTACTTTGCACTTCATGGTGGCTTCCGTACTCACCGACATATTGTGTGACTTTTTTAATTTCCCTTTTAAGATTTGTGCCCTTTGCGTTTTCTCTAGTGTGACTTTACCTTATTTGTGTTTCTTCTTACTTTTTACCCATTCAATGTTTCACTATTCAACGTTTCATTCATATTCTTAGTCTTCTTTATTTTTGTCATAACCTCTGGTATGTTTTTTTTATTATTTTACACCACTTTTCGTTACATACGTATGTCGCTTTTTACAGAAGGGTGCTACAATTACTACACAAAATATGAATAGTCTCCCTAAACTCAAAATTAATAACTTAAACTTACACTCTGTGTCTTCCGTTCAGATTCCTCATAACCTGGCTAATTTCAATCACTACAGCCGTCAGTTTGTATTAAACCTCTAAAATTGTCTTCTGCTTCATCTTTTCATGTTCCCTCTTCGGCTATTAGTAACATTTCTCATAATGAACCTAAAATCGTTTTGTCTCCTTTAAAGCAATCTATCATTCGTTATAGTAAAGTCCATCTAAATTCACATTATTTGAACAAAAGACATAGGGTGTATCCAATAATTACTAAGTGCAATAGTAAGAGGTGTATGTGTTGCAATTTCATTTCTACTAGATCAACAATTAAATCTCTTGTTAATGGTAGAGTGTTTAGTGTGAAGATTAATTCTGATTTAGACTGAAACTCATCTAATATTATATATGTTCTTACATGAAATGCGCCACGTTGTGGCATTCAATATGTAGGTCAGACAGGACGTTCTTTAAAAACTAGGTTTCGTGAACACAGTTACCATTGCCGGATCAAAAAAGTACGCAATTTTCTTTACCAGCATTTTCGTCATACAGGACATTCTTTCAAATATGTTTCGGTTCAACCAGTAGAACAAATTTATTATGATTCTAAAACTACTGGTAGTTTAAAATCTAAAGCTCGTTTTATCACAGAGCTAGACTGCATAAAGAAATTACAAACAAATTTTCCTTTAGGCCTTAATGATAACATTTTCCAAAGCGGCAACATTTCTAAAAATCCAAGTAACGATATTTTCTTTATATTTTCTATTCGAAAACGTAAAAGTAGATCACATGGCAGACGTAGAAATGGTAATATTAAGCGTAAATTACGTCGTAAAACGTCTATTCATGATTTACATACTATTCTAAAACAAACTGGTAAACATTCTATGTTATCTTGTTTATCGTCTTTACCCTTTTCCTGTCTTAAGTCAATAGACGAAGAGGCTGATAAAATCTATATGCGTACAGATCCGTTAATTAATACTGCCTCACTTATACAAAGTTACACACAGCATGTTCTTCATCCACGTATTGATAAAGAATCTGAACATAAAAGACATTTTCTGAAACTTCAGTTCCTAAATAAAGGTATCGATTTTATTGATATTCAAAGTATATTTCGTGATAAGAATGTAATCGATGCTATTCCCAAACATTTCATCAACTCTGAATCACCTATCATCTGTTATAAATATAATAAACCTATTAGAAATGTTATTTTTAACTACAATAAAATTGTCTCTGACTTAAATATTGATGTTAATACCCCTATTTCTTGAGATTGTAGCATTTCTAGCTTTTGCTATAAACCAGTTGGTCATGTCATTACTGGTAATTTTGATATCATTAAGGATAAACGTCTCAGGACCCTCCTAACTAAAGGACCTAAATATAGATTACCTTCCCTTATTGATTTTGACGCTTGTCGAACTCATATTGCGGAAGCTATTCAAGAATTCTGCATCAAATGGTGTCGACGAGAACATGCTGATGTTAACGCCCTTTCGGATTGGAAGAAATGTATTTTCGATATTATTGATATGCGAATAACTTTTTACAAATCAAATTACCATCTTTTACCACCTCGACCTAGAGTTACATTTCGCTACTTGAAGAAAAACATTTCTAATTTTCATTCAGATTATGTTCTTGTTCCTGCTGACAAGGCATCAAACAATGTAATCTTTATTTGAAGATTGTATTATGTTGATGTTTTAAAGAAGGAGCTAACTGATTCAAAAACTTATATAACAGTTCAAACACCTGAAAAAGATATAGTCTCGGAACATGTAAAAATGTGCAATAATTTTAAGTCTGGTCCTAACATAAAACAACATAAACTTTCTACTTTGTACTGGATTCCGAAACTACATAAAAAACCCTTATAAGTCGCGTTTTATTGCCAACTCTAGCTGTTGTACCACTACTAAATTATCTATACTTTTGACGTCCTGTCTTACTACGATCAAAGAACATGTTAAACGCTACTGTGATAAAATATATGAAAATTCTGGTATTAATGTTTTTTGGTCCATAAAAAATTCAAATGATGTTTTAACAAAACTTGAAAATGAACAGTATAACATTTCTTTACTGAGCTCTTATGATTTCTCTACACTCTATACTACTCTACCTCACCATCTTATAAAGGATAAACTTATTAAATTAATAGAAAAAACCTTTGCCAGAGAAAACAAAATGTTCATTGCTTGTAATGTTCAACGTTCATTCTTTTCGAATTCAGAGGTTGATCATTACACAATGTGGACTTGCCTTGATGTTTGTAGATCTCTTACCTTTCTTTTAGATGATATATTTGTGCGTTGTGGGGATACCATATATCGTCAAGGTGTTGGTATACCCATGGGTACAAATTGCGCCCCTCTTGTTGCAGATTTGTTTTTGTATTGCTACGAGAGGGATTTTATGCTTAGCTTAAAACCTGATACACAGACCGATATTGTTAATGCTTTTAATAAAACTTCAAGGTATTTAGACGATATTATGAATTTAGATAATCCTTATTTAGATACTATGGTTTCTTCAATCTACCCAAAATAACTGTCTTTAAACAAAGCTAATCAATCTGACATTAATGCTTCATTTTTAGATTTGAATCTTTCAATTACAAGTGATAAAGTTTCGTCCAAAGTATACGATTAAAGAGAAGATTTAAATTTTAAAATTGTTAATTATCCTTTTCTAGATGGGGATGTGCCACGTTCTACATATTATGGGGTTTATATTTCTCAACTTATTACGTTTGCCCGAGCCTGTTCTTTGCTTGAAGATTTTAACAGACGTAATTTAGTTATAACTGATAAACTTCTTAAGCAAGGTTACAGATATCACAAACTTCGTAAAACCTTTTCTAAATTTTATTATCGAAATTTACCTCTCATTAATAAATATAATTGCAATCTACGGACGTTACTGCGACAAGGCATTTCTCAACCAGAATTTTATGGGGATGTTTTCTACAAACTTAGGAAAATTCGGGGTCATATCCATTTTCATGATTTGTTTATAAAACGCATTAAAACATTTAAAAAGAAAGGTTATGATCCTATTATATTGCAACACACTGCATGTTTGGTTATCGACCCTTTTACAGTCGGTAGCTACGCCTCCCTCTTTGCTTGCGCGATGACAGGCCGAGGGTAGTACTCTATGATGGTATACTCTTAAACTTGGATACAGGAGGAGCTTACCAGACTCATGTATTACTTTTTCCCTGTCGTGCCCTTAACGGCTTACCTGCAGGTGCTCTGACTGCAGCAAAGTCATTGAGTACATATTTGACGGATTGTCACAGTTATTATGCTATGTTTTACATGTTGTCCTGTGTTCACCGTCGTCTATGTTGTGGGTAAGTCCAGCTGGGATACCTTTATTTACAATATTTGTAAAGCTAGGGTGACTTTGAGAGAAGTGTGATGTTAGGACGTCCGTAAACCGGTTTAAACCCCAAGTGGTGTTTTTGCTGCTGACCGTGCCAAGGCGGTACTCTCTTTGTCACCCTTTCTTTTGTTTGCCTTGCGTCTTTGTGCTTGTGGTTTGTTAATGTTGTGAAACGTTTGTCCCTGGTTCTTGTGTGTCTTTTGGTGTTTTCTTTGTTCATTTCGTGTGTGTGTGCGTTTGGGTGTGTGGCTGTGTGTGTGTGTCATGCTGTCTATCGGTGTTTTGGTGGTGGTTGCGTCTTGCATGTGGCTTTGCCTGCTTGACTTTACTACTTTTCCATTTATAAATGAATTCCCAGACATGATTCGTTTGAATGGTTAAATTGGTTTATTAGTTATTTGATTGATATTGCTATCTACCCTCTAATCGGATTATACTTACGAAAGTTTCATTGCCCAATATCCGCCGGTGTGTGTTGAGGTTGACAACGGGTTCCCCGTGTGTTATTTTAGCCCCAGGGCAAGTCTCTCGTGATTTATGGAGTACCGAATAGTCATTGGTCAACAGTGGAAAATTTTCGTGTGATCATTTAGCGTACTTTCCGAATAATGACGAATAGCATTATACCCATGTCTTACGATGATCACCGAACATATAAAAAGATACCACTCGACTTCAGCCTCGTTTTTTGCAATATATTTCCGTAGTAATACTATTATTAGATTTGGGATTTCAGAAGATATATTAACACACTTTAAATGTGTAGATATCCAGATACAGAAGTTTAACTATAAAATTGAATTGAGATATTAGCGTAAATAATGGACTCGCTCAAAGCCGCTTATACACGGTAATAGATTGACCCACGGATACCCGCTTCTATCAGGGAATAAGCAAAGTCGCTATATCTCGCGTCTATCAGGTGTTAAGCAAACCCTCGATTTATCGCGCGTATAAGGTAAAGGGTTAATACATGACGTTTTTCCGGATCTTTTCTCTGTCATACCTCAACAAAACTTTTTTTAAAATTTTGCCGTATTGTTGATTACCATTTGAAATTCTGCACCTGCGATTAAAGTTTTGATGTGTCGCTTCGTGCATAAATAAATGATCTGCCTTTTCGTAATTTAACAAGTGGAGCTTTATTTCCATAACCCATCTCTTTGTCAAATGTGCTATTTGGGATATTTATCTTTTTTAGTGATAGTTTTATCTTTTTATTATTTTTTGTTGTTGTTTTGTGTTGGGTATTATTTGATGGGGATCATATGTCAATCATTAGTAATAACGTCAGACAACGAGTGAATAGGTTTCCCGTTCTTTGACGAAAACCTTTGTAATATATACGTGAAATCATTTGCCAAGTGTTTGCATATAAATGTGCGCAATGAATGATGTCTAAAGTTTCATTTATCAGTATCTATGTAGTGTTAGTGTTGTTATATTTTCTGGTCCTTCGGGATCATAAGTTTTGATGTTATTAGTTTTGAAAATTGAAAACTGCTTCAGCTGGTGCTAGAGGGCGTTAGTAGTGTTGCACTTTTAAGTACTTCTCATGAACAGACTCAATAAAACCGAATCTGCATTTTTTTCTTTTTGCATTTCTTCTTTTGCTTTCGAGGGATCACCCATTTTCAGAATACATGTATATGTACTTCACAACAGCAGTTGTTAAGTGCTTGTGTGGTGGCCGTAACAGTCGCCCCGTACTTCATTCTCAGTGTTGTTATATTTTCTGGTCATTCGGAATCATAAGTTTTGATGTTATTAGTTTTGAAAATTGAATACTGTTTAAGCCGGTGCTAGGGGGTATGAGTAGTGTTGTACTGTTGTACTTTTAATTACTACTCATGAACAGACTCAATAAAACCGAGTCTGCAATTTTCTCTTTTTGCATTTCTTCTTTTGCTGTCGAGGGATCACCCATTTTCAGAATATATTAATTGTTGAAACATTTTTTAGTGAAAAACGTTTGCATGATACTAAATAAAATCCATACGTTGTATTCACAGTAACGAACGCACATCACTGGAATGAAGCATGTTACTGCTACTGCTGTTACGATGTATTTTGCAGCCCACATCTTCTTATATATACATCTATGTAAAACTGAATAAACAACTCTCTATGAAACATATTTCATTTACTTCTCAAACGAGGTCAGTTTTGTGACTACTGGTTAAAATAGTCTCACATAAATTATTCACATCAATAGCCACACTAGTGTGTATGAGCTTCATAAAAATGGAGTTTGGTAATTGGGATGAGCACAATATCTAGGCCTCTGTATAATAGGTAATTTGGTGTCGTAATTTTAAAGCGTAAAATAATCCATGGAAACAAGGATTCCCATCCGTCCATATGTGCAACTATATTTTTACTGCTGTTCTTGCACATACAATATTTCTGAGAATGGGAGATCTTTCGACAGCAAATTAGGAATGCGAAAAAGGCTCTGTTTTATTGATTATATTCATGAATAGTAGTTAAATGTGCAAAACTACTCAGCCCAGCAACTATCATTTAACTGTTGTTATTGGACATACAAAGCCTTTATATGAAACACAAACTAATGACATCAAAACATGCCAAATTTCAATTTCTTGCAATGGTAAAATGGATGGGTGGGGAAATGCTCTATAAATCAAAATGCCCAAGGGCATCAGAGCACTGAGTTCAGCCATCTTCAGAACTTTTCACATTTTCAATAGAATTATGAAAAGAAAAACATATAGACTGCAATGCAAGATTAGGCATAGAAATCCAGTTCTGCAAGACGAATTAGGTGTTTGGTATTTGGGATAAACACATTATCTAGGCATTCAGTGGGCATGGTTAACTTTAAAGCATGATTATTATTAAATTATATAAAGGAAATACGAATTTTTACCCGTCCACATACGCAACAATCATTTAACTGTTGTTCTTTAACACAAACAGTCTTTATATGAGACACAAATAATGACATTACAAATATGACAAATTTGAATTTCTTGCAATAGTACAAAGGTGGATGGGGAACATACTCAATAACTTAAATTGCAAAAGGGTATCAGAATGGCACCCGGTCGTATTATTTTTAGTACTATTCACACTATCAATATATACACAGAACAACCTATATACCACAATGCAAGGTTTGACCCAAATATCAAATTTATCTGCCGGACTAGTAGAAGTTTCAAGAAGTATTGTAATATGACACAAATAGTTATTTTCATAAATACAGCATTGTTGCTAGTAATAAATTACTATGATTTTGAAACTACAAGTAAAGCAGCCCATATATACATAAAAGTAGTTGTTTTATCTTGTATTGATGCTACAGTATTTACTGTCACTTAGATACACTTACCTTGGTCAATACACACATGCAATTATTTGTTTTACATATTCCAGGTTATCAAATGCTTTTTGACGTATCATCTGCTTGCTACTGTTGTGAGAATGTCAGGTTGTATTAAATGCAAATGCAAAAAGTTTTCGTTATACAAATTGAAACTTCGTCATATCATTAAACCAAATGTATACCATTTCCCTCTTGTAAACAAAATATCTATCAACATGCAATAACGATAAATCGTGCAATTTTAGTAATCAACTACGAAAAATAAACTAGAGAAGTGTAATATTATATACATGCATACTGCTGTTGTTTTTTATTTTATCCAACGTGCAATTCCAAATAAATTGTTATTTTCCACCAGCATCGAAAGTTAAACATAGAACTGCGTCGTGACTATGTGCACGCTGTTAGCGAATTACGGATGTTGTAGTGCTTATTATGGTATAATCATTCAGTTGTAATTATAAATTAACTCATATCAAAAAGTATAGCCGTACATATTCACTTAATCATTAAGCAATTACATCAATATATTTCAATGCAACTATTATCGATTTTTTTTTAAACTTGTAGATTCAGACTGCAACATTAACATCGCATGTTCATGCTGTGCAGACAGTGGTACAGTCTGCGGCCCACACACTAATTTTTTTTGTACACAACCATGCAAAGAGGGTTACTGGGGTGGCAGGTGCATTAATAGCTGTCCTGCAGAATGTATATCATGTCATCATGACTTCAAACGCACAAACGAATGTTTCAAATGTACTGATGGGCGATATGGATTAAACTGCAGTAGTACTTGTCCGCAGTGTTTGAGTTGTATGAAGGATACAGGCATCTGCACCAGTTGCGCTATCGGACATTACGGTACCATTTGTCAGTACAGTTGTTCTGTAAACTGTTTGAATCTGCATTGCAGTGCAACGACTGGCATATGTTATCAGTGTAGCAATGGACATTATGCTGACATGTGCAATAAGATTTGTTCAGATACTTGTGTTGGCTCGTCATGTGACAGATATTCCGGCAAATGTCATGTATGTGTTGACGGTTATTATGGTGAATATTGTAACAATATTTGTAACAGAAACTGTTTTGGTAAACTCTGTGACATGTCATATGGAATTTGTAAGGAATGTATTGAAGGTAACTACGGTTTACATTGTACCAACACATGTCCCTCTACTTGCAAAAGTGGTATATGTGACCGAAATCGAGGTACTTGTATAAACGGATGCATTGCTAATTTTAGTGGTGACACATGTGAGGCATGCGAGGTAGGAAAATACGGAGTATTGTGCGAACTTAATTGCCCGTTGAACTGTTTGGATAGCGTTTGTAACCGGAATAATGGAACTTGTGTATTTGGTTGTAAACCTGGATACTTCGACTCTACTTTTTGTTGTGCTAACAACTCTAACTGCCATGCCTGTTCATCGCAATTTGAATGCACACAATGCAAGAGTGGCATGTTTGGCCAGCAATGTGAGCATCACTGTCCAGTCAATTGTAATGATGGATGCGACAAAACTACCGGTATCTGTAGTTATTGTAATTTTAATCACTACGGACCAAGATGTGAAAATAACTGTGTTGATACGTGTCTGGCGACTGATGATCAGATATCAAGCTGTAAATCTGATAGCGGATATTGCGAATTTGGATGCAAATCGGGTTTCTATGGAAACAACTGTGAACTTTCATGTTCAAAACATTGTGACGATAGCTGTCAACAGAAGTCTGGCGAATGTGAAGTGTGCAAATACAACCTATTTGGAAGGTTCTGTGAACATATATGTTCCCCAACGTGTGTTCGAAAGGACGATGTCACAGTATGCAGCAAACCTACTGGACACTGTTTACACGGCTTCTCGGATGGTTTCTATGATGATAAATACGAGAAAAACTGCAGTCGTGGATGCCGGGATAGGGCCTGTAACGGCAGTACAGGCCATTGTACTGAAGGCTGTACAGCAGGTTTTTCGGGAGTGTTGTGCACAGCTGACACAGGTGAGAAATTTTATTTGTTTATTTGTGTTTGCTAAAATCCGTTTCTGTTGTTTTATGGTAAATGAACGTTGTTAGTTGTATACATAATGCACGTTTTAAGTATATCGGGAACATAGGAAATATTTTTGCGGTATATTTTACGTAAACCCTCGTAATAACGGATTGATGGTTTTGTGACACTGAGAACAAAATATCGTATGACTTTTTGTCTTTTTATCTGACTTATTTGAGTAGTTTGAACAAGCTTCTAGTAGCATAACACCCGAACCGTGAGAGGGTCTGTCCATTTGTCCGTCCGTCCGTCAGTCCGCAATCAGTTGTCTAAACCTTTTTTGGATATGGTTTGATATACCAAATCTAGGTAAATTACAGCTTAATTTCAAACATTGGTGCGGTTGAATAATTGTTGCCAAATTTACGGCTCCTGAACTCAAACATTTTCGTCCCATATTCAATTGTGGGGCATTTTTGGAAGTGGTTCGATATATCAAATCTATGTTTGGCAGAAAACTTAATCTAAATAAATTACAATCGGTCTTGTTCAGTCACGGCCATTTAACTTGATTTCTTTTAAGAATATATTTTGAACTTTGGATTAGACATTTCACACAAAAACACTGCTTGACACTGATTAGATGACATGGAGTGGCAACAGCCATACCTCTTTTTTAATCGTAACATAGTTATGCCCCTAACACTATTTTGTGGAAGTTGCTTTTTTATAAAAAGCAACAACAAGGGGTGAAAACTCGTGTTTGTAATATTTGATTGGATTTTTGTGTCAGAAATTATATATTGTATTCAATAAATATTATATACATAATTCGGTATGAATGTGCAGCATGTAAGGGCTTTTCACTAAATTGTGACACAAAGGGTTTCCAACCACTACCATAATACTAGCTCTGTTTCTAACATTTTACATAACCTCAACTGGCCTACTTTGAAATTAGAAGAACTAGAGCAAGACTTATTATGTTTTATAAAATCATCCATAATGTTGTGGCCATCAGAACACCAGAAAATCTACTTCAAACACCAGATAAAAGAACCAGACAGGGCAACACTTACTCATACAAACATATAGCAGCAACAAAAGACACCTACAAATATTCGTTTTATCCTAGAACAGTAAACCAGTGGAACATCCTCCCAGTCTCTGTACAGTCGGCAGCCACAGTCGATGCATTTAAGTCCTTAGCTCGTGTGGCTGTCCTAATACCGATACTTAATAACTAGACCTATACAACTTGTATATAGTTTTATTTTTAACTAGTTCAGCATTCATGCTGTTATTGTACTAATGTTATTCTAAAATAGGCGCCAACACATAATTCTCAAAGTTGAGAGAGTGTTGTAGTTCATAAGAAGAAGAAGAAGGGTTTAGTCAGCCGTAGGCGACTATTGCGATGTTTCCAGTGTTATCGCGTGCGCATATAAAAGCTAACGCGTGACCACGCAATAACTATCGCGTGCGTGCGTAATAGCTTTCCCGTGCGCATATAATTAATACTGCCAAATAAAATATTTCATATGTCCCCTTTATGCCACCATACGATATAGTATGCAGCAAACTAAAACAATAGTGTCAACACTTTCTTTTTTAAAATTATTTTCTAACCAAAGAGAACAGCTCGGAACCAGAAGCCGACAAAATAGTAGCAGTGGCTGTATCGGTAGGCTTAACAGGCGCCCTTATCATTGGAGTCATTGCTGGTGCATTCGTATTTAAGAAAAGGTTAGCAAAATATATATCGTACTCAATGCTATAGAACTTTACTTAACAAATGATTAATTATATCTTTCACTATTTTGTATAAGTTTAGTGTATTCACGTTTTCGAAATACTGACTGTTACATGTATGCATCAAATCATTGAAAACTTTAACATTGTATTGTTCCCTAAACAGAATATGCAACCACCTAAAACGGAACAATGTACCGACGACTGGGAATACTTATGATGATTTGCAATCTGAGTTAAGAGTAAGTGATGCGACTTATTCTGGAATTTCACATGGCCGCAGTGAGTACCAATCAGTGTTTTTAAAAACTGAAATGTGTTAGTTTTAAATGCAATACTTATGACCAAGTACTACTGACACAAAATGTAACCACCAAGAAAAACCATTTCCTCCACAGTCAATGTGTCAGTAGACTTATATTCATTTGAAAACTATACTTCTGAATGGCATTACTTACAAAGATATGACTGTATAACAACCTAGATTTTATTGAATCACCTTATTCTCGTCTCCGATAAGATTAAACAGTTTAGATAGCCAATGTTTTGTCAGTGGAAATATACTACCTGCTTATCATGTAAAGCAGATGGTATAAATTTTGACTATATACGAACAAGATAAATTTACTTGTGTACTCATGCATGTCATTGAGTTGACTCAGTATGTTGTACATATGTTTGCAGATAACACCGACATCGAGAGTCGAGTTTACATCAACACACAAATACAGGAGAGCAACAATAGTGTTTCAGATATGACGGAAACCGCATAACTATGCAAGAGAACAAACATAATAAAGGCGAAGAATGTATGTTGCAAATCATACTTGTCAGTATAAACAATGCTAAATATGGACAATATATTTCCAGCGTCATGAATGCAAAATAATGTTTATCACGCACTTCGAGTATGTACTATAGTTTCATATTACATCACAATACAGGAGAAAAGACAAGGTACTGATATATCCTGTATAAATGAAAACAAAACAACTTTTCTCAGGTAGTAGAATTGTTGACAACGTTTATCACCCCGTAATAAATATGCATGCAAAATACCATCTGTTTTGATTTTAGTAAAACATCTGACTCTACTTCCTTTGGCAATACTTTGAAAAGCGTATAGCGTTGTATACCATGCCCATTTAATTCAATAACCCCAAAAACCAAACCTGTACTAACTGATCACCTAATAAAGCATTTGCTGGATATTGAAGATACAGAATTCAGGAAACCAACACTCCATCCATTGACTCGTGTGTATCTCATTATGTTCATATAACACAATCTTGGGGAATAAAGTCATTTCATCTATAACTGTCGATATTATATTAATACGTTCGAAAGAATGTGTGCACAAAAGTTGGTATGGTTTTAGTGTGGCATCTGTTTAAACCAATGTTTTAAGAAACTATTCAATGACTGTTAAACCGCTTGGATTACGATGGGACTGTGTTTCCTCTCGTGTTTAAGTTGATCCAAGCCGACGTACAGAAGGTGATTTAGCACTAACGTAATATGTGTGAATGTTTAGTAATATTATATGTTAAAAACTGAGGATTATTCACAGGCCATCAGTTCATGATATCGATTAACAAACAGTGTCATAAGTCATGTCTGAGATAGGTGCCTACGTCATGTCTGAGATAAGATTAATCATATGAATAGCAAATATTTATAGTACAAATCCGAATTTATTGAGTGTTAGCTCCAGCACTACATTTCGGACTTTCCTAACATTTGCTGATAAATGTTTACAATGAGAACTGTGTCAATTAATTTGTTAAGTCACATGTGTTTTTCATGTTTCTGATAGTATGTATACCTGTTAGGTATAGACACTATCTGTAATGTATTTATGTGAGTTGATTAATGAAATGCAACGTGATAAAGTATGTGTAGACTCGCCTTTCTGTTCATTGATAACAACTAATTTTGACGCAAATGCATTCATGTCACATTCAGTGTCGGTAATTGCAGAACGGACGTTTCTTGTTTGGGTCGTGCCATCTGAATACATTACTACTTGAAGAAGTAAAACGTCAATAATACGACGATTGAAATAAACATTTAAACAGTCAAAGTAAGACACCATGGATACAGCATATTTATGATGGTTCGACATAACAATGAGGAAGGAGGAAGTTTACCGTTAAACTATTTGTAATCAGTACAAGCAGTTCTTTGCAGCGCTTACAAAAAAAACAACTGTTCATTCGATAGTTGTAAATGAAGTGTACCATCAACTCGAATATATTCTATTACTATAGAAAACAACAGACAACAAAGCAAGTGCAGTAAACAAGGAAGCACCCCTTTTAGCCTATTACATACCCCGGATTTCTCAAGGAGCATGAACTGATTCAGCAGTGATACAAGTTCACCAGTAAGGTTTGGCACCCCACAGCAAACTACATAGAGACGATGTAGCCACCTGTTTGTATCATCTATTTGGTTTTCCGTCGTTTTAACAATATTACAACTGTATTGTGAACTAAGCAGATAAAACGTTGCACAGTTGTCTACATCAACAGGAATTGATGTAGACAAATGACAGGAGATTTCAGTCAAGCATGCAATAATCTAACACTGGGTCGACCAGTCATAAGTATCCTCCCTTTATAATGTCTCCCTTTATAATGTATTCGGCGCCAGTAAACTCATCGTAAGGATATATTCACGTACGGGGCAGGCGGTCGTCATACGAATTTTGTACGGATTCCCGGGCGTCGCAGATTTGTCATAAAAGGTTGTTCCTATTTTCAAAAATTCCACACGTGGTTACAGGCATTATACAATCTCCCACATACATCGTATGGAGGTCGCCCGAGGGTCGTACGGAAAACGACCGATATTCGGTGGACATGTAGTCAAAACAATAGTTCGGTCATCGCATGGTCACCACAAGGCTGCCGCTCCTTGTCCGTGAAATGGTACGTACATCGCACGGTCATCTTGTGGCAACCTCACAACGACCAAACGATGCACGTGCGGCGATTTTGAGAGTTCTAATGGGTGTACATGTATTTGTATTTGACTTTTCCCGAATAAATAGTTTGTTTAGCTATATAAAATGGAAAAAACCCTCTAATGTTTAAATAGAATCCGCACAGGCCACACACGGGTTCCGCACTGGCTCCGTACGATTGCCTTATCCAAGCGGAGACGGCGCTTTGACTGCACGGAAATCACACAACTAGATTAAAATTACTGTAAGTCAAATGGTGTATTTATTGTGGGACATGGATTTCAAATACCAGTACTTATTGTGAGATATTTTAAAACAGTATGTTTGTTTTAAACACATATTGTTACGGCCGATCTTTTAATTCTAGCTTCGGCATTGAACGTACATACCAAAACGTGAAATTTAACTACACCATGACGGGCGGCCATGTTTTTTATTTTATATCTTACAAATAACATCAGGCGCAAGTAGTTTTGGACATTATGTCTAGCATGGATGCGGGTTACACACGAGCGCTCTTGTGCAAAAAGCACATACGGGTTAATGGTAATAAACTATAATCTGAGTATATTAAAACAGTTCAATGTTGAGCATTGTCATCTACATACACCTGAAATTTGGTCATCGAACACATAATACTTTCATTATACTTGACAAATATAAGTGGTTGATTGTATTACAGGCATACATTGCAATTAATTGTCTGTATATTTTAGTGTATGGCTGGCTGTATTTAATGAATGAATAATGTATACCAATGTGTGTGTCATTTGAAATGATTATATTCTGAAAATGGGTGATCCTTCGAAAGCAAAAGTAGAAATGCAAAAAGAGAAAATTGCAGACTCGGTTTTGTTGAGTCTGTTCATGAATAATATTAAAAGTGCAACAGTACTCACGCCCGCTAGTATTATTTCGCATATTTCGTTTTTATTTCATGTTCATCTTTGTCAAACACGTAGTTATTATATCGTTAGTAGTGAATAGTGTGAAAATCAACTGTCTTTGAGGTTGCATTTGTTTTGTATGTATATCCTTCATGAGAACAGTTTAACCTTGGGCCTGTTTAAAGTTTTCAATCTGTTACATTTTTACTTGCATTATTTGCATCTTTTGTTAAAACATTTGGGCATTTGTCGATGTGTTAAATATCTTTGACCCAAATGACTCGTCGATATATTCACATGTAAATCCCAAATAATTTTAATTGCTTGACAAATCTTGATTAGCAGTACACTGGGCAGACAATGAAGTGTCTGCTCATTGTATATAAAAAATGCATATGTGTATTAAATGTATTTATGTATGATACATTTTCCTAGTGACAACTATCAAGTATGGTTAAATTGAAACGACATTATATTACATTTTCAGTTAGACCCACATACGTACGTTGAGGAGTAGGTTTCTTATCGGAATGGTGGAAAGCAATATGGTGAATACGCGAATATGGAATGTTACAATTAGGGTATGACTTAAAAATTGAGATACACGCACAATTTTGTTTAAACCCTACATAATCAGGGAAACAAAATACCGTTTGCTGAATTTAAAATATTGGTCAATTTTTAATTATTCTGATTCAATCAAGTTATTAATCAAGTGTCAAACAACCTCATTCCTGATGAGACAGCGAACTCCCCAGTGTCTCATCTATATGCAATTTATTTGCATATGCAAACTTGATCTCTCCGTTTTGATATTACGCCCAAATATATTACCAAACATATGTTCTGCATATCGATTACACATGTTCAATTATAAATCAAGAGACAAATCTCAATTCGTCGATATCTTTCGATAGCACCTTTTTATGTATAATGCGCTACAAATAATGAGACAGCTCCTTCGTTGATAGTACAAATTATGTAGTCTAAACTATATGAATAATTCAGGAACGTATTTGTACGAAACCAGCTATGTGATAGTTACCTTCTCTGCCGTGGTTTCTTATGATGCCAACATTAAACTTGAAACTTGAAACTTAATCACTTGGTTTAACGCCTATTTTTGCAAATAATGCATTCAATGGCGTTGCACATTGACATAAATAAAATCAGAGACAAATAAAAATCGATAGAGGATATATAATACACGAACATACATTTAAGAAAGCATAAAAACTAAAATCCATAAAACGATGGTTAAAAACTGTTTTTTTACCAAGTAGGTCATGAACAAGTCTCAATAAGGCAGATTCGCAAGAGTGATATCGTCTGTAAGCCGATTGATTTTTGGGCAGAAGGTCATGGTCAGTTACGTGGATATAAAGTCTAAACAATGCAGCTTTCTCAATAAGTTTTGACAGAAAGAAAAGATTGCTTACGGGTCTGTAATTTGACAGTTCTAGTTCCAATCCTACTTTTTTCAGCAACGGTCTTATTATGGCTTGCTTCCATTTCGATGGGAAAACACCATGTTTCAATGAAGTGTTAACTAACTAAGTGATAACAGGTAATAGTTCATCTAAAATCAATTTTAGAATATTTGTAGGCAGAACATCTAATTCACATGACTTTGTCTTGAGCTCGTGTATCAAATTTCTAATTTCTTCTTGACCCAGTTCTTCAAATTCAGTAAACTGTACAACATCTTTCTGGATGGGCTCAAAGTTTTTAAAAGAATTCAAAGAATCTCGAATGTTCCGTATCTTGTTCATAAAATAGCCGGCGTAAATAAATGTTGAAGTTTATGTTTGAAATATCGAACACTTATCAATTCGGCTGAATTATAACACATAATATACCAAACTTCAATCAATATTTCAATTATTTATGTCTTTGTAGTCGCGATAGCGTTGTGGTAATGCCTTCCTGCCTCTCTGTCTGTCTGTCTGTCTGTCTATTTGTCTGCCTGTATGTGTCCATGAATGTTTGTCTGTCGTTTGTCTGTTTGTCTGTATGTCTGCATGTCTGTCTGTTTGTAGGTCTGTATGTCTGTATATATGTCTTTCTTCTGTCAAAGTGTATGTCTGTATGTATGTCTGTTTCTGTCCATTCGTTAATTTGTATAAACGTTTGTCTGTCTGTCTGTTCTGTCCTGTCTGTCTGTATGTCTTGTCTGTATTTCAGTAGCTGTCTGACTGCCTGTATTTCTGTCTGCCTGGCTGGTTGGATGGCTGTCACTTTCTGAATACATGTATACAGGCTAGACAGTGCATACGTGTACATGTTTTAAACCATCCCCGGGTAAACGGTGTTACTGCCAATACTCACTTCCACTTTCACTTTCTAATAATAACGACGTACAGTCTGAGGATAAGGTTATGTTTCTAGCAACAACATTTTGAATAGCTCACTAAAGGACAATTGCGATGCTTAGGTTTTACCTTATTGCGGTGTCCCAGTGTCGCATAAAGGCTTTTTTGTACAGTAAACTCCCTGAAAACCAGGCTCTCTGAAAACCGGATTTCTCGGAATACCGGACGGTTATCGAAATCCAATGTTTCTACTACAGTTAAAGTTTGCCCGCTGTTAAAAATAGTTTCTGCTCACATTTTGCTATTATTTTAAAGTATTTTGATAAAGTATTGACCCAGTGTTTGTAAATGCGAATCAGATGGCTAAATTCGATTTTGTAGTTCTGTACTCTTGCTGATACACATTGTAGGTGTTATTGAGGTCAATAGCACATATTTTGCATATGGTAGATAGGACAAATAAAGCAGTATTCTCTCTGTGATACACTCCTTACCGTCATTGAAAATGTGTATATAGATAAGTATGCTATTTACTTGTGTAACATGTGTGGTACGTCTTGGTTGGTTCGTGTTGTATTTGTTTCTTAACCTGCGATACTATTAGGTATTGAATGTTAACTGATATTTGATATAGATTTCAGCATGGCTTTTTCGGATATGCGAGTAATTGTTACGTTCACTGTCTCTTTAGGTCAAGTAGTTAGGTCAAGCATGAAAAGACACAAACAAAACAACCAATTGCACACAGACACACAAACACACATGACAAAAAAATCAAACACGAACAAAAGCACACACACACAAATGCACAAATACACAAAATAAACACAAAAGCAATATGTCATATTGGAACGTGTTGAACGTGTTATTATTATAAATAACTATATACGCAGCAATTGCATTGCATGGCTATTCTGTATTGATTGTCTAAACAAAATGTACTTTCACACTGAACGTTCAAAGCGATATACTTATCCAGCATTGATAATCCAGTATTAGTGCAAAACATGGTAATCCATAGCCCCACATCTTCATTATACATACTCAAACTACATCAGTTCAAACGATCCGGTTGTGTAGTGTAGTATGGCACCAACAAATAATCCAGTATATTCAATTATAAATCGATCGCTATATTTCATATTGAGCCTTCGAATTATGATCCGTGACGAAATGTACTACACAGAGATACTTTAGCTTAAATAATATATAATCTGGTGAGCAACGTGTTGTCGTTAAAAAATTCAACTGGATATTTCGCCGCTATTTTAATTGATCAAACACTTATTTAACAAAACACTATGGCGGAATTTATTTCATTTTCTTATATTTGCTTCAGACGGAAACAATAAATGTTGGATTAGTAATAAATACAGTTTTAAAAAGTGTGGACTATGTATTAATTGATTAGATCAATGACTAATTAGAAACGTTTGTCAGAACACTATCAAACATGTGAATGTTGGAACTAATAACAATTCTGTAAATAACTATACACATGAAACGTAGGTAGAGATAATTACACATATTTATTACATTTTACGCGCATTTTGTACATTTTAATTTTACTAAATGCAATAGTTTTTAGACCACATCTGTCGACTGCATTGGATACATTGCTACTACGGACAGGAATAGCACAATATGTCTTGTGAATATTCCATATTAATTATGTCTACGTGTCTCTGTTTACATGAACTATCGGAAAGTGAGGTCCATGTAATTGCTTTGCAGACCGGTTTGTGTAAGTCGTCCTGATGATTATTGTGATGACCCCTATAAGGACAGTTACTATGGTGCTAGATGTAAATTTGCCTGCCAAGAATAATGCGTTGAATCATGTAATTAGAATTTTGGTCAGACGAATGAATGTTACAAATGCATCATGGACAGACCTGTACTAAGACATCTTCTAATTGCGTCTGTGTGTTGACTGTCCAAACGGACTGAATTGCACCAACAGGTGTTTCCGAAATTGATGTGTATGAAGCATACAACTAGCCTTTTCATTAAATGAACGTTACTATTGAAGCTTACCATTTTGTTGTTGCTGATAACCTTTTTCAATATTTAAGATCCAGATGAGACGCCGAGTGACTGAGGTTGGTCATTGCAGACCTGCTTGAAACGAATATTACGTGTCTGAGATCATTGTGCTTCAGATCTTAATTACATTATATAGTAAATTAAGTGAGACATTTATAGAGCGGACATTGTCCGATTGCTTTGGTTGAGCATACTTTCTTCTCTATAAAGTCATGTCTATTTTGGTTTGTTTGGATCGAAGTCGTATAATCAGTTGATCAGTCATATCGCGACGTTCAGATAATTACAGGTAAATGGCAGGTAAAGTCCGCAAATTATTGTCCATGCACGAAATGAACTGCACCGAACAGAAATAACATGTATGTATGTATGTATGTATGTATGTATGTATGTATGTATGTATGTATGTATGTATGTATGTATGTATTTCTGTCTGTCTGTCTGTCTGTATGTCTGTATGTCTGTATGTATGTATGTATGTATGTATGTATGTATGTATGTATGTATGTAAGTATGTATGTACGTACATTCGTACGTACGTACATACGTATGTATGTTCGTACCTACGTACGTACGCATGTATGCACGTATGTTTGTTTGTATGTATGTTATGTATGTATGTATGTGTGACAGGTGATTGATGAATGCAAGATGAACTATTAAAGGAATTTTATACATGCGACCTGTTTGAAAACGCGGCACATATATAAGTAGTGGATAACTGTATATCATATGTGACTGTATACATTTCTGGGTGGAATGAATATTCTATAATCTGAATATTAATTCAGGACATAACAATACGAAAAAAAACAGCAAACGAAACTCGGGGCTACATACTTAGCTATTTATAGTGTTTCATATGAAAGCATATATACATAATTGCTCCAAATGCATCCATCTAATATCGGCAGTGCATAACACAAAGTTACAGGTGTGAGAGCGGGAGTTTGCGGATTCGATATGAATCAATGCCATTAATAATGACAAATGTAGTTCCTTCTTGTCTGCTCAGTTTTAAAAGTAGTATGAATACGGGTCGTACTTGTGTAAAGACAATGCCACCATGCTATATCCTGTGGTGTATCTACCCTGTTACGTGCTTGGACTGATTAAGTTTAGGTCCGTTTTATTCAGAAAGGTATTTCGATAATAAACCAAATAATTTCTGCAATAAGGATAAGCAACAAATGAAAAATATGGAGTCTTACAAAGGCAGGAAGTTGCTCAATACAGAGCAAATGTAATGAAGAAAGCTCCTATAGTCGTCTTCTGCATTGTATGTCCCCAGCATTAAGCTACCCTCCCTCCGCCTTACATACTCATTATTATACCTTATTTGATGACCGATTAAGACAGGTTCTACTGTACCTCAAACCAATACTGAATGACTGTCTTCTGCTATTTACGATATGTACTGGTGCAGTAAACTGTTACTTCCTGTTTGGGTCGTGTTTCATTCGTGTAAACTCTTATAATCTTAAGTACCTTGTATGAGCTTAAAGATCAAATTGAAATAATAGTGGGAATAGCGCATAGGGAAACATTTAATCATGACATGTTGGGTTATTTGGGTAAGTTTTTCAGAATTGCTTTTGATTTCGCTGTCATTTATCGGTACTTGTTTGCCTCTCTAAATGTATTTCTCTTTCTGTCTCTGTTTCGCTTTAATTGACATGCCATTCGTCAGATGAATATTTGCTACCTAAGAACACATATGCCCATATTAAGAAAAATCTATCTCTCTTCACAATAAACTGTTCTGAACCAGATCACTGATATTGTTGTCAGTGAGTGTTAATCAGGATAAAATTATGTTCAAACCAAAACCTTTATACCAATTTCTTAAGTATCATTATATTGTCAATTTGTCACATTTTATACTCTCATGTTTTAGCAGACATGATGTAGCTGTGAGCACAATGCATTTTTCTGTTTTTACTTGTAATTGCCTTGAAAAATTAATGACCATGTGTCGTCTACATAATCTGATTCTTATCCATTGTATCATTGTTTCCAATTAGAAGGTCAGGCATAAATGACAGATCTGGCACTATATATTTTTATACAGGAATTTAGACCTGAAAGTTAGATCAGTTGTTGTATATTGCCGACAAGTGTGCATATTTGACGATGTGTAAATCGGATTTTGTCAGGGTCAGATTGCATTATGACACAAACTGATTTTTTTTAATGCAGGACTTCTTTGAACTGAACAAAAACTAATAATAGGATTATCAATCGCTATTCATAACACGTTTACATTTCAGATTATTGTTTGTGTTGTTATTACATACAGTTTAACTGTAGTGACAAGTTCTGATGGTGAGTCACACCACTGTTTACATTGACGTTGCATCATACAATTTATTATCTGGTTTAATACTACGTTCCTGTACATTATGCTGATAATCGAGCGTGATCCAGTCTTTTGAAGCTGGCATATATTTAATTTGGTGCTTATTATTAAAACGATTGATCAGAGATAAATTACACAAAATCGCGTGCAAGAATATTGCTCTTTCTTGCTTTTGCCTTAGACAAAATAACGGAAGTGTAAAAACGTATGACGAAATACTGTTGAAAAAGGTACAGGAAGCACACGAATCGTTAAGACATATATGGGAAATGAAACGAGTTCGTCACAACATTTTTAAACATGTGAATTGTATAACACTTCATTAAATAACCAGCTTTTAAATGATTTACACTAAATCCGTATCCATAGTGTTTAAATATATATGCATATAAATTTGTAATATAATATGATGTATTATATAGATGTTTTAAAATGTTCTATAATATAATATATTTACATGCTTTGGGTTATTGGTCACCAGTCGAGTGAATAAAATGTATTACTTCGACAGCAGTTCATAGCCTGCATAACCCTATGTCAGTTATTGCACTGTTTCTATATTCATATGAATATTCGGTATGTGACGTAAACGTACCATGCAGTTGTTGTGCAGATGGTGGACTAACGTGTTCAAATGACGAATATGATAACTGTCATGGCCCCTGTAAGGACGGTTACTATGGTATTAAATGTGTATCAGCCTGTCCAGACGAATGCGTATCATGTGATAAGAACTTTGGTCGGACGAATGAATGTTTCAAATGCATCAACGGTAGATACGGAAATGCCTGTTCTGAGGTTTGTTCTAATTGTCTGAGTTGTAATAAAGACACAGGTGCTTGTGTTGCTTGTGCAAAAGGGTACTACATCAACAGGTGTTCCCAACATTGTGTATATCTAAACTGTGACGTATTGTCAGGCAGATGTAAGGATTGCATTGTGGACCTATACGGAGTTATGTGCAATGAAACATGTTCAGACACCTGTGAGAATATGTTGTGTAATAGGACATCAGGTGCTTGTCAACAATGTGTTAATAGTAACTATGGTGAATACTGTAACATGACTTGTAGCGAAAACTGCCGTGATAGTTGCAATGTGGTCACTGGCATATGTACCAAGTGCATGGGCGGAACATACGGAACATAATGCAACTCAGACTGTCCATTTTCATGCAGTGGGTCTCTGTGTAAACAGTTATCAGGATCATGTAGCAACGGTTGTGTTGTGAACTTCGTCGGTCATAAATGCGAAAAATGTATTGCAGGCAAATATGGCTTCAAGTGTGATCTAAACTGTCCGTCCAACTGCTTGCACGGTGTTTGCACACGGAACAACGGAACATGTGCATCTGGCTGCGAAGCTGGTTATTCGGACTCTCAGTTGTGTTGTTTAAATAACACAAACTGCGATGTATGTGCATCGCAGTTGGAATGCACGCATTGTGTAAATGGCAAGTATGGTAAGAAATGTGAACACAGCTGTCCTGATATTTGTGAAGGTCCATGTTCTAAAGCTGATGGTGCATGCATTCATTGTCAACTAAATTATTACGGATCGAGATGTGATACTATTTGTTCCGAAACATGTTTGACGACTGGTCATGGTATATCACGCTGTAAGCCTGGTAACGGAAGATGTGAGTTTGGATGTATATATGGTTTCTATGGTAACATGTGTGAATTTTCGTGTCCGTGGTATTGCAATGGCACTTGCCACCACATTACAGGTGAATGTCACAGTTGTAAATATAACCGTTATGGAAAGTTTTGTGAGCACCTTTGTTTTCATGCGTGTGTTAGAAGTGGCAATGAAACTGTATGCAATGTAAGCACTGGAAACTGTTTGTATGGTTGTGTGGACGGTTTCTATGGTAAATCATGTGACAGGAAGTGCAGTTCAGGATGTAAGGAATCTGGCTGTGACAGCAGTATAGGTAATTGTCTATATTGATGTCATGAAGGGTTTACTGGACAATTATGTTCGGAAGGTAAATATTTAATTATGTACATGCATACATAAATAATTCGATTTTCAGTCAAAAAGTTAGTTTATTTAGATATTTCCGTGCATTTACCACGAATTTGATATATATATATATATATATTATCAAAATCTGTATCAAATGTTTAATGGATACCAACTCCATGTTTCAAATATAAACTGATAAATCCATTCGTTTGGTGTGCAAATGTATGTACCTGGCTACCTGCATTTTCACACTTTTTCAGCAGACTCCCATGATAGTCCGTCATTTGCCGTTGGTGTATTAACAGGGTCAGCAGCTGCGTTTCTAATATGCAGCCGTCATGTTTAGGAAAAGGTATGATTGGCGTTTATTCTATTGGTGAAATTTGGCAAACATGGAATTTAAAAGGAAACAAAAAGTTTTACAGTTAGAGACCACAGCATGTTAGTAAATGATGGTCTAAATTTTCTCTAAGAAAAGCTATCTATATTACACATATTCGTATATTGCCCCATTCGCATTATGCAACGTGTTTGGCTCCAGTGCGTTATTAATGTTACATATTTACGAAACTATAACCATACTTTAGTCCATGTTTGTAAAATATATATCAAATTCTTCATTAACAAAATAATGCGCATATTAACACATTCTATAAATTTTGAATTTCACGCGTAATATACATATTATTAAATGTCTGGTCAATGTGTAAAACAATGCCTAATTAAGGTGTTTACAAGAACTATATAAAACAATACTTTACATCCAAGTTCGTTACTAAGACAGATGTTACTGGTAGATGCAACACTATGTATTTTCTGAATAAATACCAGTGTATAATAGGTATCTGTTGAACTAATCAGGTATTTCAATTAAATACAGCACAAAAAGTGGACATCACGGTGAAACACTAAATCCTTATTAATTATTTGCAGATAGAAATAACAGGCAGAATCAAGTATACATCAACACAACAGTACAACAAAACAGCGAAGCGACACAAACATGACTTTACAAAAACACGATGTAAGATGATCAGAAGCATTGCTATACACGGAGTAATGTAAAGTCCCCCTTTATTCTACCAAGAATATCCATGCAAAAACGAAACACGTGTTAAACATACTCACTGTGTGAACAATTAACATTTATTACTGTGAATGTTGGTACTTGGATAAATTGATTGAATAAATTCTTGAACGAATGCAATTTAAATATGTTGACAAATGTTTGATATACGTAGTACTTTTTTAATAGGTAGATGAACAGATCAATCAAAGCGTGAATATACTGTAAATCGGATACATTTGTTAAGGAGTTGTAGGGGAAGTGAAAACCACGGATAAGTGGTAGTACACGTATATATATATATATACCTGTGCATCTCCCTAGGTGCATTTCTGTCTGCGTGTCTATTTGCCTCTGTGTCATCCAGCCTGTCTGTTTGTGTATCTGTTTGTATGTCTGTCCAAATGCCTGTTTGTGTGTCTGTGTGTATATGGGTGTGTCTGTGTGACTGTGTGTGTGTCTGTTGGTATGTCCGATAATCCGTCTGTATGCCTATATGTATGCCTGTGTCTGTATGCCTGTTTGTCTGTCTGTCGTATATCTGTCTGTCGTCTGTCTGTATGTCTGTCCATCTATATTTCAGTCAATCCACCTGTATCTATATGTCTGTTTATCCGTATGTCAGTTAGCCTGTATGTCTCTCTGTGTATCTATGTCTGCATAGTGTCTATCTGTCTATATTTGTACATGTGTGTCTGTCTATATGTGTCTATATATGTGTTTCTGATTTTGGTTTTGTTTCTATATAGGTATCTCTGTATGTTTGTGTTTCTGTGCGTCTGCTCGTATATTCGTGTGTTTGAGTTTTTACGTGTCTCTTTTTAAGTGTGTATGTGTGTATTTATGTATTTGCGCCTGTCTTTCTGTATGCATGTGTCCATATATGTGTGTTTGTCTGTCGGTGCCTCTGTATAACTATATGTATGTATGTCTATGTGTATGTATGTATGTATGGATGTTAGAATGAGTCAATTAGTTTTTTGAAAAGTAAGTACTCAAAGTTTTTTCTGTCTTTGTGACTGTGTAGATGTATGTCCGTATGTCTGATGTATGTCAGTATGTCGACCTTAGGGACAACATAATCCGATGCTATCAGTTTGGTAGACAGGGATTAATCGTAATATATCAAGTCTGATATCTGATAATTATGGTAAACCAAATGTTTCGGTGGATTGGCGTGAGTATGCGGGACCGTGTTTCCGTTTTTGTGCACATGCATGTCAGTGTGAAGTTTGCACCTGTCAAGTTATATTTCTTTAACTTGTTGTGAAATATTTATAGTAGGATTCAATTACCTATGCAAACATACTGCATTCAGATGTCAGATGAGACGCTGAGTAATTCTGCATCTTTTAAGGATCCACACTGTGTTTACTGAATCGATTTTCTGTAATCAAATATTTGAGGACAGAACACAAATATAGCAGACGGCACATTTTCAAACTACCGCATTTGCAGGAAACAATATCTTACTGCCAAAGAATTACAAAACACATATTATATTGACCTCTGTATAGAAACTTCGTTTGCCTATGCCAAACGAAACAAATGGCAAGTTGAGTATTACTGCTTACGGATTTTATATTCTTAAGATTGTTTTTACATTCGATCAAATGATAGAGAAATACACACCAACCAATACATTCACCAGATTGAAAAGCAAATTGAATAGCCATACATTCCTCGGTAGCCCAATACTGTAACTTCCTGGTTGTAACATGTCCATGATTGACAGGGTTTAGATACGGGTGAAATTTTAACCAACGGTACACAGCTAAATCCATTTGCAGCATAATGTTTAATGTTTGATAGGCTTTATGTAGCTCTGCATACATATAATAGTATCTACATATATGTTTAAGGGACAGATTATATGCAATATCATAACAGATATGTAATGAAAATGCGAATACTGAAATTATTTCATTCAAAATGCATCACTTGAAATGACTTGACTGTGTAAAAAGCGACATTTGTACCCAGTTGACACTGCATTGTATAGCATTGCTCAGTGCAAACATATCACATATTGCATATTTAAGATTACCGAATATAATTAAATAACAGAATAATCCCTAATTGTTTAATATTTATACGATATCGATTAAATCTAGTTAAAGAGTTCGTCTTCTCATATTACCGATAAATTTAATTAAAGTTCATTCTGGTAAACATGTTAATAATAATGATTAAGTTGGTGGAAGAAGGGGAAACTGAGGATCATGATGATGATTATAATGTTGATGATAATGATGGTGATTGCGAATGTGTGATGATGATGCTTTCATATATCTTACTAATCCTATGTTACGTTTTATATTTGATCAATGACATGCTACACTTCATATCTGACCAATCATATGCTAAACGTCATATCTGACCAACCCTATAATACGCATCATATATGACCAATCATATGCTACACTTATTACGTTGCCGATCATATAATACATTGTATTTATAACAAGACATATGCTTTACATTTTACGTCACCGATCATATGCTACACTTCAAATCTGAACGATTTTATGCTACACTTCGTATCTGACCAATTATATGTCACACTTCACATATGACAAATTATATACTACACTTAATATCTGACCAGTCCTTTGCTACGCTTCATGTCTGCCAGATCCTACGCTACACTTCATATCTTAACTTCTTATCTGACCATCATATGCTACACTTCATTTATGACCAACCAAATGCTACATTTCATATATGACCAATCTAGTGATACACTTCATATATGTGCAATCATATGGTACACTTCGTATCTGAGAAATAATATGTTTGAGAGTAGACTCAGTCTAACATGAACTTGTCAATACATCAGGACTTGACTTAGGTGTACCAGAGTGGATGCAGTTCAGCCTATATATGGCCGGGATTTGCATATATTATGCAGATTAAATTCCTACATCATTTGCCCATATTTCAGCTTAATATTAGCGTATCGCAATGATATTAAACTGATATATTTAGATCAACACAACTTCTGAGCGGGGAGTCTGAGTTTAATTAGGCTAGTTACAAGTCGTGTACTCGTTCTGGTAAATAGTGAAGATCCGGATCGAATGATCCCTTGAAAGAACCGTTTGGGGCTACGTCTATTATTTACCATATCGGTCTAACCTAAAATAAACAAAATGGTACTAACAATATATAGAGGGTAAATGGATTTTCGAATTAGGAAAGCTTGTGACATATAGAGATCAACATACATTCTTTCTCAATGGACATATACTTTGTTGTCTCTCAACCCTGAACCCATAGATGTTATTCTAGATCAGATACAGTCTAGATGAAACGAAGAGCAAATCCGCAGCTGATCAGGTTCGATTCTGTTTAACACTTGGTCAATATATATCATAATTGTATCGACTCAGAAGAAGAAGTTTCAATAGAGCTAAATTCGAAATAGAACTGAATTTGATCAACCATTTGTAATTTGATAAGTTGGTGTATGTAGGCACCTACTAAAATATGTCACTTGATAGTTATATTTTTGAAAAATCGAAATTGCTTATTATACCAAAGGGTGCTTAATTCGCACGGTTACTTCAGTGCTTGTCTGAATGAAGTCAATATTGTTCATCAATTTTTAAATATCAGTTAATGTTAAAAAATAAGTGGACATATTTCTTGAACGGAGTGTATTACGTCTTGCACAAGTTATGTCTTTATCCCGTTGTTCACTGTTGTCTGCTTATTTTTTTTATAAACACTCGCAGTGAATCTTCCTCAATGCCCAGGCTGTTAATAAACACAAATAAAACTATGTTTGCTTGAATAGTTTTATAAACCCTTCTCCGTCTGCTACCGAAAACAATGTACACTAAATTCAAACCAATATGACTATATACACGGGTAGGTCAATACCGCGTTACTTCCTGAATACAATGTGTCTTCAAATGGCAGGCTGAATATAAGGCCGATAGAGTACAAATGTGAATATACAGCTTAATCAATGTGTAACATAATGTTTCAAGCGGTTGTGTACAATATGGTAAATTCACCAATCTGGCTAAAATATTTCTTTGATTTTTTGACTTCGTATTTCTATGTTTCCGTTCGTACCTAGTATATCTGTCTATATGTCTGTATATCTGTCTATCTGCTTTTGTCTGTCTGTCCTTCTGCCGGCCTGTCTGTCCGTCTGTCGGTTTGTCTTTCTGTCAGTCTGTCTATCTATATGTATGCCTGTCTGTATGCATGTATGTAGGTATGCCTGTCTGCCTGTTGAATAGCACAATGCTATAGATTAACGGGCATATATGAATCGGACGTACGTGTACCTAATATTTAAGGTTAGTTAAATCGAACACATTTGTCATTATTACTGGATGATGTATATGTGTACATTCGTGCACTTGTTCATTTTTCAGGTAACGTGCATTTGTTTGTGTTTGTGCATGTTTGTTCACTGCTTGCATTGCTTATAATGATTGAAATATGTTGTAGTAACCCTTATTTGAGGGTCACGTAAAAGGTTAAAAACATTACGCGTCCTCGGGTCAAAGTGAGGAAAGATAATACTTTATCACTTCATAATTTATGTGGAATATGATTTACAGGGACATAGACATGTGTCCAGACTGAAATTTAGAAAACAACATTCTACCTTTAATGAGGTTTATTGCAAATGCTCTCCAGAAAGTGATGATTGCGGAGTACTGAGGAGATTTACCCAGAAAGGACTGAAGCAGAACTCCCTGATATACTAAAATTGCTACCTTATATAGGTACCTAAACAAACGAGCTTATACGAAAAGCATGCGATATACGGCAGACAGAGCTAGTTTATATATACACTCTAAATATAATGCACCATTTCTTCCGTTTTTAGTCGTCTTCATTTTTGTTTTATTAAACAGTCTCCGTAAAAAAAACAGTTTGGATTCAGGACAAACGAGTAAAGGGTTTTATTCATAGCTTGTTCAGTAGATGTCTTCCCAACCTTTGATATGTTGGATTTGCATATACCCGCGATATTTTCAAGCCTTTGACAATCTACATAATACACCAACTGTCCAGCGAATTGAATCCTTATATGGCGTCTTTGCCATGGGAAACTACTCTGGTAGGTTTATCACTACTGATTACAATTTGTATCTTAAAACAAATAACCAGAGGTATGGCATGGTGTTAACAGTTTATCTGCGTGAAGGTACAAAATTCAAACACCAACCGACAAATACACTGTGACAAACGCGAATAGCTGTAAGGCCTTGGTTGCTAATTATTAGGTCAAGTGTAACTTTCTGAATGTTTATTTTTGAATGTTGTACCGTTGGTATCTTTCTATGATTGACAAACTTTAGATAAGTGTACAAGTATACACCACATTTATTCAGCTCAATACATGCGTAACTTAATGCTTGAAGGTATTTAAGTACGGTTTTTGTGACTCCTAATGTACCGGGGTTATTTATTTATGTATCCATCAACTGCACCCTTTGCCTTCGAGAATCACTATATTACTCTGCATGTATACAACTTTTTTTAATCATATATTTAGATAAGAAATTATTATACGTAAAATAATGATACTCAATGGGAATACGGAAACACCAAATTTCAATGTTTGAGGACAAATATAATAGACTGATTATGTTACATATTATTCGATGTATGGACATATATTCACTATTGTATACACGGGTTCATACATAATAACCGAATAAAACTGACTATTTAATTAAACACTGACTGGTTCAGAATACTTCTATCTTGGATAGGATCTAGTAAAAGCGTTTCTCATATTCCCAAATATCAGGGCAACTATGTCCCGGTGATGACGATACTCATACTGATGATGTCGATGAAGATAATGATGGTGATGATGATGATAATGATGGTGGTGGTGGTGTTTGGTGAGGAATGGATGGTATAATAACATAATCAGAGTAGATAATGATGATTCCCAATTTGCTAATTGTCCAAAATTAGCAAAGTCGTCATCTTAATACCATTAAATATATTTGACACCCGAACTATAATTTCTCAAAGTATTGAACAATCGCAAAACAGCACATCCGCATTTTATCATAAATAATTTTTTAACGTAACAATGAAAAGTCGAAGTCAATCGGTTCATTGATATCAGTCTTGGCTATGAAATAGTTTATCGGTTCCAACACTATTTCAATTATTCCTCTTGATACACAAACAATGACAGCACTGACATATACCTCAAGTTGAATTACCCTTGTTGTGCATTATTTAAGTCCATACAGTGGAAAAATAAGACGTAAGCAGCCGTCCAACAGATGTCTAAATATGGATCTGTAACGTATATGGTAGCTTAATGTTTGTCGATAGGAGCTTTCTGCATTTACATAAGAGCTTTATGTGTTATGTGTATTCTGCATTAAGCAACCGCCTCTATTAAATTCATGTGTTCAACAATCGAATGGCCACTTATGACAGGCTCTACTGTATTGCATGCGTAATGCACAAATACAATACCGACACAATTAGGTATATTTCATGATTTAAACTAACGGATAAACATTTGTCTGTGTATATGGGATTCGATTTCAAACCGTTCACGTGTAAGATTTCTGACTGCATACACCATTGCATGTTCGTTGTTAAATACTCGGTCAGTGTGGTAATTAGCTATAGTTGTCTGGCAACAC
Organism: Azorinus chamasolen; assembly: GCA_963576725.1. Taxonomy (NCBI): domain Eukaryota; kingdom Metazoa; phylum Mollusca; class Bivalvia; order Cardiida; family Solecurtidae; genus Azorinus; species Azorinus chamasolen. The sequence goes on along the minus strand of OY755250.1, from coordinate 35,840,766 downwards.
TTTACTCAGCATACAAAACGTCCATCGCTATGTATCGCTTAAACATCACTTAAATGTGTGTAGAAATGATTGATTTGCATATGGTTCGATTTATTGTAGCTAACTTTTACTCAATGCCAAATATAGTTTTCGCAAATCTGGCATCAGGTGCAATGCTGAAAACTTCCGAATGAGAAAAATCAATAACTCGTATATGTCATTAACCAAACACATTTCATGTTAATATACATATAAGAAATAACAATATCGGACAATTTCATAATGGTTTTGTTATTTACCTTCTTACCGACATTGAAAAGGTTGTTTTTAACTGCCATATGTTGGTGCGGTAAACTGCTGTAATACTTCATGATTGGACCGTACTATATGTTGGCTTTGTTCAGTATTACATACCCTGTCCCCATAACGGTGATGTCGACCGTTATCTATGACTGATTTGCTTTATTACGTCTCCCCAAATTTTAAATGTGGGAGACATATTGGTTTTAGGATAGTTGTCTGTCTGTCCGTCACACTTTCTTGCCCGAACGATAACTCATATATGCCTGATACCTGTTGATTTAAACTTTATATATAAAAAGCATAATCAGACGAAGTGTCATACACAAGGTCAAACATTCTGGCAGCAATAATATTGGAGTTATTTTACACATTTGCAAACATAGAAGACCCAGATCAGACGGCCCCTCAATGTATGTATGTATGTATGTATGTATGTATGTATGTATGTATGTATGTATGTATGTATGTATGTATGTATGTATGTATGTATGTATGTATGTATGTATGTATGTATGTATGTATGTATGTATGTATGTATGTATGTATGTATGTATGTATGTATGTATGTATGTATGTATGTATGTATGTATGTATGCATGATGCATGTATGTATGTATGTATGTATGTGTTCTGATATAAGGCCGTAATAACTCGTCAAATGCTTAATTCTTAGTGTTCTTATATTTTCTGGTTCTTCGGGATCATTAGATTCTATGTTGTTGTTGTTATAAAATAGAATACTGTTTATGCCGGTGCTAGCAGGCATGCGTAGTGTTGCACTGTGTCATAGATGCTAATGAAAGAATACAACAAAACAGTCTGCACTTTTTTATTTTTGCATTGCTGCTTTAGTTGTATCATACTTTCAGATCATATGCAATACCCAAATGTCCATTCTTGTTCTCGAAGACCGGAGTCCCTTCCATTGATTGGGGTCAAATCGCGTCCTTGCGCTGGAAATAACGTTTTGACGAAACAGATACTCTGTTTCCTGGGCAACATGTTAAATTTTATGTAAATGAACGTGGCCAAATTTCATGACGAACAATTTCACCCAAACATATCAAGGTCTTTCTATTACCATACATAATGTATAATAAAATGAGTTGGGCATACATATTTTCTCCCCATATACCTTAAGGTAAATGGCACCAGTTAGCCGTACTATGATGTAAACAATGAATTGGATTTATCCAAATGCATGCTCTTTTAAGTCACTGATGTCATTTTATAATAGTCTGGATACACAATGCGATACACATCCCATCAGTGTCGAAAATTATGTTTGTGGATTTTGCTACACTGAAATTTAATTTAGAGAACGTTATCAGATGAGTTATGTGAATGCACATGGAAACATTCAGATATGTTTATCAATCTCTATGCAATTAAGTTTACAAGCAGAGTGTATCCAGTCTAGCCGTTGGAGCCACTAGGCTCCAATCATTGCACTGCCCCGGATTGCATTTTGAAACATAATAGGTTTTATCCAAATTCGGTACAGGTGTCAAACTATAGGTTTAGATACTCATGATGTATATAAATCTGACAGCTGGAAAAGGAACAGAGGTCTTAAAGAACATCTGGTATAAGGAGATACTACAAAAACAGAAGCAACAATGCACAAATACAAAAGTGCAGACCTTGTTTTATTGAGTCTGTTCACGCGCAGGTATTCACAATGCAACAGAACTCAAGCACTCCTAGCACCGGCTTAAGTGGTATTCAATTTCAAAACCAATAACATCGAAACAAATAATCACGAATGACCTGAAAGTATAACAACACTGAATAAAAATAATCGGGCGACTATTTTACGGCCCCTTAAGCCTGCTGTTGTGAAGTACATAAATTCTGAAAAAACAACAAAAAAACAGCCATTCAAAAGGTAAAATATATTCGGTTTTATTGAGTAGTAATTCAAAGTGCAAGACTATTCACGTCCCTAGCACATGCTTAAGTTGTGTCAAATTTTCAAAACAAATAACATCGAAACTAATGATCCCGAAGGATCAGAAAGTATAACAACATTGAGAATGAAGTACTGGACGATTATTTACGACCAAAAGATGTAGAAGAGTATGCACCTTTCGAATCAGAATCAGGTCGTATGACTTTTATTCTATCGTTTTCCTCAATGCAACGATGGCATACTACTTATACTTACTTGATAACTTTTTCATATAAAGGTGGTTACCTTTGCCATGAATTTTGACATATAAAGGTAGTTTTAGGGCCAATCCCATTTTATGTAGTATAATTATACTTTATAATTTAACCCTTCTCTTGCTGAATTTTAAAATACATTTCTCCTTCTTTACCCATGCCCTGTTGTATAATTACATATATCTTCACTGTGTACAAGTATTTCGCTGTGCCATCACTGCTGTGGATTGCACTGGTTGCACAATCAACTCGTAAACAGTGCAGATCCTGATGAGACAGCTCCTGCAGGAGCTGTCTCATCTGGGTCTTCACTATTTACAGGTAGGTATATTGACGCGAATAGCAAGCGAAGGATTAAGCTAGAATAAATGTGCAAACTATGTTAGTAGCATACAACTGATTGTGTATTCAATCAAAGCGACGTTATACAGTTGCTACGCATTTTAAATCGGATTTGTCTTCCACACGTCTGTAACATTCCGTCAATTAATCCACAATCGTAACTACTCGCCGTATTCCGTCAGATTTCGGAATATAGGCTCGTATGTAGCGTATGAATACTTCAGAAAAACACCCATTTACCACTGTAGGTGTAAGTGGTCGCTTGCAGAAATAGCTCCCTGTCATAACAAACAAAATGGTGGATTTCGAAAGTGAAATTGACTTTTGTGTGAAACAAATGATGTTTCCATTTGAGATGAAAAGGAAACAAAAGAAAGTTTGAGGCATTTATACAAAGGACTTGATATTGTTGACATATTCCTTACCAGTCTCTTCTGTCATGCCTCAGAGAATTTTTTTTCTATTGAGGAGGCAATGTGTTGTCATTTTTGACAGCTTGAATGTAGGATTCCGAATGCAGTATTAAAGAGTAGCAAATAACTTATTAGAAAAGAAACCATGGTATGCCACTCATCTTAGAAGACATGAAGGCTGGAAAGTACTCAGAAACTCATACTCTAGCTATTCGCAAGCTGTTGAGAGACCAAGACATATCACAGAGCCTAGCCTAATATGCCATCATTGTTGATAAAGTACAGTATATCAGTATTTGGTGAGTTGTCTGGTGTTGTGCTACAGTGGCAGTTCAGCATAATTTATTGACATAGTAAATCAATAGAAGAGTTAAACATATAAGTGTTTTCTGTATTGTTGTCAATCTGGTTAAAAACACTCACTAATAAGGTATATATTTTAATGCCTTATAAGTTTGCAAACAGCCTAGATCCATATCAGCGACATGACATGACAGTTTTCTAACAGTGCCCACTTTGCTGTAACTGCCACAAAATGGAGAATAGTATTGCTTTTTTGAGAAAGACTTGAAAGAGCTTTCAATTTCAAAATACAGTAAAGGTAACAGTTGTAATATTTGTTTTCAACATCCTAACAAGTCTTCCAAATATTCATCTCTTAGTTGTATACTTAAGACATGTTTCTACAAGTACAACTATAAATTTAACAGGACAAATTAAAGATATCTGCTAACATGTCCTGCAGACAAGTGACTAACTGATAGCCCTTTCCCTGTTCTATATTATTTCAAATTTCAATACCTACTCAACATTTATGGATAAATTAGTTATAATGATATATGGATTGTGGAACATTGTAGTAATTTTAGAAACTAAAGAAATAGATATTTCAAATTCCATGAGCAAACAGAATAGACACTGATCAGACGGCTCCTCTAGGAGCCGTCTGATCAAGGTCTACTGTTTGCAAATGAGTGAAAACATGTTTTTTATGAGGGAAAGGGATAGCTTGAATGAAGTACTGTAACTCACTCAAACTGCAGAATCTCCCTTTAAGTTTTCAATTCGCTATTTCTCAGAGACTCAAGAGAGTTTGAATGCTTTAGCAGTGTTGATACATTGGTTCCTCATTTTAACCCTAAATTTGCTTCATACAATAATGTTTTCATGCATTTGCAAACAGAGTAGACCCAGATCAGACGGCTCCTATAGGAGCCGTCTGATGAGGGTCTGATCTGTTTGCTAATGGAATTTGAAATATAGATGTTTCTTTACTTTCTAAAATGGCCACAATAATCTATCTTTCATGTTTCTTTATAACCATTTTTTTTATGACTTATTAATATTCAAAACAGAACAGGGAGAGGGTGGAGCATGTACACAACTGAACAAGTATATAGGTTGCAAGACACAAAACCTACAGGTTCAGCTCACTCTTTTAGAGCTTGTAATTCAAAACATCGTTGGATTCTAACACCTTTAAGTAATGAACCATTAAATATGCCTTTGCAAACAGAGAAGATCCAGATCAGGGTCTGCTCTATTTGCTTTTGATATGATAGAGATATAAGTCTACAGTTTCTTCTATATAAATAATAAACCAAAATGTTTCGTCTGCAACAATTGTCTTCTGCTTCAATTCTAAAAATAAAATTTCTGATGAGACGCTTCATTATGTGGTGTCTCATCTGGATCCAAACTGTTTGCATAGTTAATCACGTTTCACCCACAGGGGTTAGTTCACATCTGTGTACTCTAAACGGTGATATAGAGCTACTTTCGGTTTTAACGCTATCCCGGCAGACGGCACCTGTGTCACAAAATTAGCATGCAGTATTACGGGTCATTAATGAGACTACCACAGGGAAAGACCCGTTTGAGTCATTATATGTATACATAGAAAGCCAAATACATGTACAGGTCTTACACCTGTGGTTTCACCCCTAGCATGCAAAGAGTTCAAGTACACTGAGCTGACCCTGATCAACTGATGTCAAATGCTAGATAGCAGTGTTGATAAATTGGATCCGTTAAGTTTAACCCTTTCCTTCATATAAATGTGTTTTCAAGCATTTGCAAACAGTGTAGACCCAGATCACAACGTTCTGGAAGCGCAACACACCCGAACCATAATCAATTATGATCTATTTAGACAGTTTCGTACCATGTTGGTGTAGATGAAACTGTGTCAGGCTGTTTAGATTTCCATTTTCTATGCGTTTTTCCTACTTTCTGGTCTAATCTAGTGCTAAACAGTTTAGATAATGACATGACACCAAATAACTCGACATCTCGCCTGGGTCAAGATCTACTCTAACCTGTTTCAAAGGGCGTAGTTCAGCTGGAAAATGTCAACATAGCCTTTGCATATATAAATAAACAAGAATTACTATGTAGCACGTACTTGTTTGTTTCTTTCGTTGTGCTCTGTAGAATATGTTTTCCTATACTAACCAGTTTCAGATTGTATATTTCTCCTGCCCCCGTGTATTGTATGTATTGTCGGATCAAGTGCAGTTACATAGCTAACGATGTTTACACTGTCCGTCATGATGGACGGGACTACTTCTTTCCCCCGTGTTATCTCTGAGGTCTTATTTCGATAGAAATAATCGAGGTGTTCCGAGTGGATTAATCCATTGTAGACCCATCGTATATTCTTCCTAGATAGCGGAGTTGTCCCATACAATCAATAACCGCTGTGTAGGTGAAGTTTGGAAACTATCGAGTTAACGTTATGATCAAACGATGACGTACGTGTACAGAAAAGTTCATTAATAACGAAGTCCTCGGGACCCTCTGGTTCCCTTCGTTATTTCCAAATTTCGTTATATCAGGTCAATTTTAGTATATTTTAATTAGAGAGGGATATTAAGTTTTGTTTTGTTATAAGCAATATTTCTTTTTTATCGAAGTTCGTTATAAGTGAGCTTCACTGTAAAGTTAATCGCCTTGAAACATTGTTCAAAGAATTGGCCTCGTACACTGGGCGGTTTATAATAAATACACTTAACAGTTCGATGTTAGTTATACAACAGATGAATGCGTATGAAGTGACTGACGCATTTTAAAGAAAGCCTAACCCTTTCCCCAAGGTAAGCGCATTTTGACGCATCTGCAAACATAATAGACCCAGATCAGACAAATCCTATATTGTTAGTCTAATCAGGGTCTGATCGAATTGCTTACGGTGCAATATAGATCTGAGTTTACAGCTTCTGTATGAATCATAATGTCCAGTGTTTTTATGTCATTATATGTCATTATAAAAGATATTCTTATTAATATACACGATGTCATTATGTCCTACATGAATATTTATTAGAGAATGGGTTAACACGTGAGAGGTCAAAACCATTACTCAGCATTTAAGTGTATGTAGTACAAAATAGTTGGAACTTTAATGACAGTATATGTGCATTCATTGTCATGGGACCTCGACCGTTTCTGTCATGTTTTTGCACTTCGTCGTATTACGTTGTAAATCACAGATGTATCTATACGAGGTAGGCGTACTTGACAGACGTTTATCTAACTTAAACCTGTACATTCCATTTCAATCCGCGTTTCTTCAGTGTCCAGATTGGATCGCATGCTTGTTGTATTTTGGAAAATAATCAATTAATGATGTTGCTTCGTAATGCTATGAACTCATATTTGCACTGTGCGCAAATTCTGTGAGAAGTTGATTAAACTGTATAACACTACAAACGATTTACGGCATTTTGAGTTTAGAGTTTAGATAGAGAAGGGATGGTGACTAACTATATATGAAATGTATTTATACTTTATTTGAGTTGGCCTGGTACGGGAAAAGGTTTAGCCACTTTTTGCAGATGACATGTTCTTGGCATAGTAAATACTCGTCTGAAAAACAAAACTTACATTAAGTCATGAGACGGAAACACATATTTGGTATACTGGCGTACTAAGGTTAACCTATATTCATATTTGATAAACAGACATGCGTTGGCGAGCTAAAACGAATAAGACGCCCACGTATTCCAATAGTATTATGTTTAATCGCCATTTTGAAATATTTGCAGGCCGGGGGTTGTTTTTAGCTTTAAATAACAACACATATGACATAATGTTTACTCTATATGCTAAAATGAGTCATAGGGTTATGAAATACACACTGTGTTTATCCGAACGAGGACAATATTTTACAAACATTACAAATATGTGTGCGTGTAAGATATTAAGGGTGTACTTCCTCAAACAGATCCCAATACGTTTCGCACTAGTTCAACCTTTACCATGCTGATGAAAATAACGTCTGCCTAAATTACCATTCATTCGATATGATGACAAATTGTTATGCGTGTAAGCAAGTTTCACAAAACACTTATCTTGAGTTTTTATCCGTGCCCAGTCTGTACATAAACAAAATAGTAGGACTGCTTCGATATCTTTATTAACTCTTCGCCGTCTGCTATAGCTCGACCAATATGACCTGGACCCTGACCTACTTAATTTGCATACATAAAACTTCGTAACATTGCACGGTTTATCTTCGACACCTGTCCCAGTAAACAACTATGCATGGACACACTCGTGATTGTATGGTTTACATATGCACTGGTTAATTTCAGCGCGAATAAACTTCACGATTTACCGGCGGAGTTTTATTTATACAGCGTCATCTCTCACATTATGTATTCTGTATAAAGATGAGGGTTCAGCTCAAATTGTTCGAATCAACTCTACACTAAATTTAATCCAGTTTGAATCTTAACTGTTTGTATATACGGGTAACTCAATATCGAATTAGCTGTTATTTCCTTAGACGACAGGCTTAACATAAGGGTGACGGGGTACACCAAGTTTAATTAATTGGTAACAGTTATGCTTAAATTTGATGTATATAATATATTGATCTACGGCTTCGTATTTCCATGCTTGTTTTAGACTGTTTGTAGCTTTGTGTTTCTCTCTGTCTAAACGTATATATATATATATGTCTGCCTCTCCGTCCGTCCTCCCGTCCGTCCATCCGACTGTATGTTTGTATTTCTATTTGTCTGTATATCCGTCGGTCTGTCCGTATGTTTGTATGTATGTCTATCCGTATTTCTATAACGCTGTTTCTCTGTATCTCTGTTTATGTCTCTGTTTTTTCTGTGTTTGTCTCTCTGTCTGTCTTCCTATATTTCTCTTATATTCCTATTACTCTGAATGTTTTTCTGTCTGATTGTCTCTATGACAATATATCTGTCTATCTGTCTCTATCTGTTTGGCTTTATCGGTGACTTTTGTCACTGACCGTTCCAAGGCGGTACTTCCATCTTCCTCCTATTGTGTGTTTGTTTTGTCTTTGTGCGTCTCTTGTTGTTTTTTCTACCTATGTACATTTGCTGTTTCCTTGTGTTGCTGTTCGGGCGAGTGCTTGTTCTGTATGTGGTGTTTCCTGCATGACTCATTTTTGTACTTTTATGTATGTATATATCTCTATCTCTAAGACTCGCGTGCTCTCTCTCTTTCTCTGTATCAGTTCTTGCCTCTCCATGTACATTTCTCTTTTTCTGTCTCAGTACTTCTGTCTCTTTGTCTATGTCTGTCTGTACTTCTGTGTGCTTATCTGTGTCTTTGTCCCGATATGTGTTTCTATTTATCTCCCTCATACATACACATACACACATACATACCCCCCTTTATAACACGGTGACTTTGACGTAATAATCGAAACATATGGTTATTTAAGGGGTTTGCAATTTTCTCTTTTCGCATTACCACTTTTGCTTTCGAGGGATTTTATTCCTTATATCTTATAACCTGTTATTGCTCGACGGTATCGAACACATTGCTGCTACGAAAAGAAATACTACTTTATGTTTTGTATATATTCCATATAGGTTATGTCCAAGTGTCCCTCTTTACATGACGAATCGGCATCTGACGTCAACATACTATGTAATTGCTGTGCAGACAGCGGATTCGATTGAGCGAATCGTTCTGATAATAATTATAATGGCCCATGTAAGGACGGTTACTATGGTGTTAGATGTATTTAAGGCTTTCAAGTAGAAATAATCACATTGGCCAGAAGAATGAAGGAATCAATATTTAATATATTGTATCTAGATGAAAGGCATTAAAAACAACGATATAAATTAATTCCTCAAACTCCTAAAAACCCAATCGGCTTCACAAAAACAAAAACCTGGGAACATATAATGACGCCATTTGCTTTTATATAGTAACTGTGAGCAATTATGTGTGAACTTTGAAATGTAAAGTTGAAGTTGTAAAGTCTGAAATCTGAATATTGAAGTTTAAAGTGTTAATAGTGAAGTTATAAGTGTGACGTTTGAAGTCTGAAGTTCGAAATCTAAAGTGTTATGTTTTAAGTTTGAAGCCAGCACCGGTCCTTTCGTAGGGTCAGATGTGTTTCATGATTATAAGACTTGACAGTGTACACGTGTAGGAGTTGTAAACCGTTCTTGTAAAACTAAAAAATAATAGTATTACACAAATCGGCTGTTCTCTATTTCTAATACCAATCAAGTACAATCTGTGGATTATGTCCCATTAAAATATGTGCATGTTATCTACCACGATTAGCTTTTACCTGCTATGAGAAATGATATCTGTTCATATGTAGCTATGGTGCAGTTGTAGTTAAAGTGTATTTATAAACTTTTGACCCACAGTTAACAAATGCGAGCCAAATGACTGAAGAAACAGTTATGTACTATGGCAGATACACACTGTTAGTTTTGTAAATAAGCCTCATTTAACTGTTGGTAGATAGACGAAATAAAACGTATGTACTTAATAATACACATCCTTACCGACATTGAAAGGATTTCTTCAGTTGGGTATGCTATGCACCTGTGCGTTTACGTTTGTAACACTTCCTGGTTGTTTTTATTTCATTTGTTTGATAACCTGTAGTACTGTATTTACTATGAATGAATATGTGATGTATAAATAACATAGATGGGACTAGGCAGGATATGTACATATATAGTGCAGAGGGCAAACATTTCAGCATTAGGTTTTTGGATATGCGAGTAAGTTGTTCGGAATTTCATATACTTTCATTGTCATTTCTGTGCGAAAGCCGTTCTCTATATATTTATTTAACCATGTCTGTTAGTCTTTGGTAGCCAATTTAGCTGTTTGGTACTATCTTTGATATATAATTTCACTACCTAATTCTACGAGTTAATACGTATGCTACGTATCTGTTTTGTCCATTTGTCTATCTGTTATTTCATCGTTCGTTCTCTCCCCGCAAACTGATTTCTACTTAACTACACACATGCAAATGTATGCGGATATCTAATGTCCAACTCGTGTATACTTCCTATTTGATTTCCCGACTCTCAAACACACTTATTTAGGGATATATCTCGGATTTTGTTGAACCCTTGTCTCCATTAATACGCATTTCTTCGCCTCTGTAATAGTCACGTTTTGAAACTATTGCGATAAAAAGAGCATTTGCTTCGTAGGAGCAAATGCTCTATTTATCACAATGGTTTCAAAAGTACAACATTCAGTAGATTTGTTCAGCGAGGTTCGATCTCAAATAGCTTATTAGGGAATTGGTAAAACCGAAGCACATTGATAAATTTATATGCAGGGCAATTTTGAACTAAATTATGCAAACATGTACCACTATCCATACAGTTGTATTTCTACCTAAATAATAACGAATGAAATGCCAATATAAACTGTATAAATAGTTCCTACCTTCATAGGTCAGTTATGATCAGCTTGCATGTGAACAACGCATTGGGAGATCATCCTCTGTATATCCTATACGTCCGTTCGCGACAGTTAGCTCCGGTCGAATGAGACGCTTATCTGTGAGCGAGATGTGACGCCATACCCTACTCATATTTCGGACCATTTGCGGTACTTTGCGGTACCATATATCATTACACTATCGCAATACTTACGAATGAAGGCCTGAGACTGGAAGGACTGTACTAAGATGAAGGGTATGAATTCCTGTGGCAACTACAACTAACATCCAACTGAATAACAACATATTCCCTTTAAGGGGAATACAACACCAATGTCCAATGAACATTTCATCAACCTTTAAAAAAATAGGAAACATATGTCATACTATCCAATGTCATGAACTTTCAAAATTCGCCCAACCCACAACACCTACAATGATACCTATCACCCTAAACTATTATACCATAATCCAGTTTGCCTTCATCCCTAACAGGCAAATGAACCCATTGGTAAGCCATATAACAGCCAGTGATTTATTCCTAACAGGTACTGAATCACACTCGCGTATAACAATGGACAACAATTTACAGTTTGAGTTCACAACAGCAGGTGTTAAGTGCTTGTGTGGCGGCCGTAAAACGTCTCCCCGTACTTCATTCTCAGTGTTGTTATACCTTCTCATCCTTCGAGATCATGAATTTCAGTACTTCTTGTTCTGAAAATTGAATACCGCTTAAGCCGGTGCTAGGGGGCGTAAGCAGTGTTGCACTTTCAATTATTGCTCATGAACAGACTCAATAAAACCGAGTCTGCAATTTTCTCGTTTTGTGTTGCAATTTTTGCTTTCGGGGGATCACCTCCTTTCAGAATTTCATCCATAGCAATAAATGAACGAATGCCTGTTCATTGATCAACAGAACTCCGGGAATACATTATTCTACAACATTTATAGCGTCGATTCCGTCACGCGAGAGGAGGAACAATTGCTAGGGTGTCCATCTACTACACTAATGGTGTTGTCATTCACTGCTTCGATGAATGCAACATTATGTCTTAATATTGACCAACTCTCTTCCATAGCACAGAAACCGGAGCCCATTCAGATGTAGATTACTGAATTACCTTGAAATCAAACACCGTCTTCAGATGTACTACTCCACCAGCCATACGTAGTTCCTGGAAATATCAAACTAGGTAAAACTGCAGGTATAACAGTCTCCACAGTTCTCGTATATTTCAAGGAGTCACTAACAGCAAACTTCTTCTCCAAAGCAGGCACAACTTCAGGAATAACATCCACTACAGTTCGAGTACATTCACTTCGTTGCTAACAGCATATTCTTTCTTGAATGATGTTGTCTATATCATCAAAGTTGCAAACATATACTATGCTTCCATGTCACCGGAAACTCTGTCATGCTCCTTAAATAATAGGACTCAGAAAGCAAGTCTAACATAACGTATTGGTAGATAATATTATATCCCATCCAATTCAATTAAGGATTCAACCTTGACAAATGTGAAAGGTGAAGGGTTTGAGGTGTAGTGGTTCTTGAACATGTAGCTCGTATATCAATCCGGGTACTTAAGATGGTTGAGCACTCGCCCTGTAAGCGATGGGTCCAGGGTTCGAGTCCTGATTCTGACTGCACATTTTCTTCTGCTACTTTAACCCATTACCTCATAGGCTATTTTAGACACAACCTCTTTGAATAAATCTACCAAAAAGGAGCATTAACAAGAGAAAAGGACATTTTTAGAATTATATAGTTTGAAACCATTGTGATAAATAAAGCATTTGCTCCTATATGAGCAAATGCTCTATTTATCACAATGGTTTCACAAAGTGGCTTTTACAGAGTCGTCAAAAGTCGTCATAAGGGAATGGGTTAATTGCGTCAGAAGTGTTTGACCGTCCATCCAATGGGAAAGCACGGTCATCTCTAAAATGCTGAAGGTTATAGCATTCATTTTATGGTTCAGTGTTGTTATATTTTCTGGTCCTTCGGGATCATTAGTTTTCATGTTACTAGTTTTGAAAATTGAATACTGCTTAATCCGGTGCTAAGGGAGTGAGTAGTGTTGCACTTTTAATTACTACTCATGAACAGACTCAATAAAACCGAGTCTGCAATTTTCTCTTTTTGCATGTCTATTTTTGCTTTCGAAGGATCACCCATTTTCAGAAAAATATTAACGTCACGTTCACATGCATGAAACTGACAACGGATATTAAGAACAAAACGACAAATTGAGTAATTCAGAGTTGTTTATTTTTCGACAGAAGAGAAAAGCAATTATACAAAGCTTTGAAATGTTTAATCTTCATTGAAATAGACAGATTTAAACACGTTTAATATTTGGAAGTTGACCCGACTAAGATTGAACCCCAATAAAATGTTTAATTACTATTCATGAACAGACTCAATAAAACTGAGTATGCAATTTTTACTTTTTGCATTTTTACCTTTGCTTTCGAAGTGTTGTTATATATTCTAGTTTTTCTTGATACTTAGTTTTGATGTTATAAGATATGAACATTGAATACTGCTTAAGCCGGTGCTAGGGGCGTGCGTAGTGTTGCAATTTTAATTATTACTCATGACTAAATATAACTGAGTCTGCAATTTTCGCCTTTTGCATTTCTACTTTTGCTTTCGAAGAATATTATCAGATTTAGTATTCTGATTCAAAACCTATACCGCCCTCAGTGCTACATGCTCAGTACAAGTACAACCGGACAAATCGCCTTCATTGTAAAATGTATGTTCTACTATTCTATCTCTAAAGTTAGTAAACGATGTACCAGGTATTGACATTAAACTAAATTCTTCAAACTAAATTTTTGATTTTACATTAGAATAGAACCTCAAAGGCTGAATATATGATAAAATGCATTTTAAAAATGAATTGAATGAATCGGTACGGACGATGGGAAAGGTGATGTGTGTATTCGAATATATTTAAACATTTGAACTAGATGACTAATCACGGTTCTTTAAAGAATCGTATATTAGCTAATTTACATTTAATGCATATGCATAGCAATTATTTAAAAAAAATGTAAGGATAAGTTACAAACATATTATTTTGTAAATTTGCTGTATGTATTGGAATGCGTTTTAATGGCATTCTTTTATTAGACCATAGTCTTCTTCAAATGCGAGAAAAACAGCGCGTCATGCACCTGTTAATGCCCCTGTAAAGATGGTTACTACGGTGCTAGGTGCATACTACCCTGTCCAGCAAAATGTGTATCATGCCATAAGCACTTTAGTCAGAGCAATGAATGTCTCGCATGCATCAACGGTAGATATGGAAAGGCCTGTAGCAGGTGTTAAGTGCTTGTGTGGCGGCCGTAAAACGTCGCCCCGTACTTCATTCTCAGTGTTGTTATACCTTCTCATCCTTCGAGATCATGAATTTCAGTACTTCTTGTTCTGAAAATTGAATACCGCTTAAGCCGGTGCTAGGGGGCGTGAGCAGTGTTGCACTTTCAAATACTGTTCATGAACAGACTCAATAAAACCGAGTCTGCAATTTTCTCTTTTTGTGTTGCACTTTTTGCTCTCGGGGATCACCCCCTTTCAGAATTTATAATCTTCACAACAGCAGGTGTTAAGTGCTTGTGTGGCGGCCGTAAAACGTCGTCCCGTACTTCATTCTCAGTGTTGTTATACCTTCTGATCCTTCGAGATCATGAATTTCAGTACTTCTTGTTCTAAAAATTGAATACTGCTTAAGCCGGTGCTAGGGGGCATGAGCAGTGTTGCACTTTCAATTACTGTTCATGAACAGACCCAATAAAACCGAGTCTGCAATTTTCTCTTTTTGTGTTGCAAGTTTTGCTCTCGGGGATCACCCCCTTTCAGAATTTATAATCTTCACAACAGCAGGTGTTAAGTGCTTGTGTGGCGGCCGTAAAACGTCGCCCCGTACTTCATTCTCAGTGTTGTTATACCTTCTCATCCTTCGAGATCATAAATTTCAGTACTTCTTGTTCTAAAAATTGAATACTGCTTAAGCCGGTGCTAGGGGGCGTGAGCAGTGTTGCACTTTCAATTACTGTTCATGAACAGACCCAATAAAACCGAGTCTGCAATTTTCTCTTTTTGTGTTGCAATTTTTGCTCTCGGGGATCACCCCCTTTCAGAATTTGTTCTAATTATTTGTGTTGTTATAAAGACACCAGTGATTGTGTTGATTGTGCAAACCAATACTTCGGACAGAATTGTACCAACAGATGTTCCTATAACTGCGTAGACATTCAATGTGATATAGTGTTAGGTAAATGTAATGTGATATAGTGTCAGGTAAATGTAAATGTAATGGCTATTACGGCGATGAGAATTAGTTTAGTTTTTCACTAAATACCCAGTCGTGCCTGTGTGAATGTTTAACATGGATAAGATTGCACACTATAGCGATGGCACAGTGTTAACTGATACATTTTTCCAGATGGATATGTGTGAGGCAAGTAAGTTTTTCAAAACGTCTTTTTATTCCAAAAAATCAAAATATAATTGTCATGTCTTCCTATAAAGCTTTAAATAATACAGTATGCATGAATGATACCCTAGGAGTTTATTTTGATTTGCGTCAAAATTTGATTCACATGATGTGCTATTGAACATGTATTGAACTTTATTTTTCTTAACATATCCCGTTTTCTAAGAAATTCTTCCCCTCCCTTTCTCTGAGAAGTTGGGTCTAGAGGTCAAATGTAAGGAAGAGTTGAAGCGTCCGTTTTAAGCATGTCAGAATAGCTTTGAAAATGTATATCGACTGAAATACATAAGTGAGGTTATCCCTGTCGCAAAAGCCTATAATATTTTGTAGAAGCAGATACCAATGCAAGATTTGGTCTCCAATATTCCATGTGCACCTTTGAGTACGTACTCCCGCTCCACCCATGCTACATACACTCGTATTTACTATACAAATAATTCGTGAACAAAGCATAAAACTGAACATTTCATTAGCATGTTGGATTCAGGTAGGCAGTAGGTACTATAACAGTGTATTTGATTGCCTGATGACAGGCCAATGGTAGTATTCCATGATTGTACACCATTAATCCCGGAAATGGGATGTGCTTACCAAAGCCTTACATTGCATTTTCGTGGCATCTGCGATAAATCATGTGGTAGGAAGGGCAGTTCAGGTTGTAAGAATGTCACGACAATATAGTTTAATCCATACATGCATTTCAAGAAGGGTTAAATTGGTTATTTTGTTCCAATGATAACATGTATACGGCATTAAATACATTCAGTTATATATCAAATCATTAACTTTTGTTCATAATTCATGCCGGTGCTTATTGTCTAGTTTAAAGTTGAATAATTACCATTGTTTTACAGCATGAATACAAAAAAAATAGCAGATACATTGATTTGTTTGATTTGTAAGTACACAGAATGACACACAGGCTATGATTCCGCTGATTCTACACCAGTTGCTGTAGGAGTTTCATCTGGGTTAGCAATTTTAATAGTTGTGATTGTTGAATATGTCGTATTTTCCTGATCTACTAATAAATCTAGTTATATGATATAGTATTTTATTTCCTGATATACTAGCAACAATAGTGTTTGTCATCGTAGGTAAATTAGTAACCTGAAGCGGATAAATATTCCCCAAAGTTCGTCTACCAATGACGATCTTAACACCGACCTAAGAGCTACAGGTGCTGCTTATTAATATTCTTACGAACAGGACCATACATATGAATTTAATTTATTCCATTATAATCAATACTTGTAACTAGCAGATGTAACAATATTAAACTGATGGGCAAATGTACTGTGCATAACAAATGCTTATCGAATAAAACAGGTATTCCTATCGAGGGCAATGTACGAGACAGTTTTTCTGCAGTAAAATCTCGGAAAACCTATTTTGCAGCTAATAACGACAGGGACACTCAAGTATACACCAACACAACAATATAGCAGAACAGCGACACCACGAAACCAGGATATTACGTTAAGATGATGAAGGGTACTAAAACTGGTCCCCCTGGACCATTAGTTTTTGATGCTATTAGTATTAATATTGAATACAGCTTAAGCCGGTGCTAGTGGCGTGGGTAGTGTTGCACCTTTAATTACTACTCGTGAACAGACTCAATAAAACCGATACTGCAATTTTCTCTTTTTGCATTTCTGCTTTTGCTTTCAAAGGATCACCAATTTTCAGAATATATATAAATATACACAAAATAATGAAAACAATGTTATGCCTAGTTTGCATTTGCCAAGGATGCCATACGATTTCTTTGTGTGATATTGTTTTTGCTACGTAGAGGTTTACAAACTGCGATGTTGTTGTTTACATTATATGATATTTTGAGTCAAGTGAACGGAGCGAAGACCATACAGGGATCGTGCGCTTGTCTGAATGTTTTCCTTATCTGTCCTCCTGTCTGTTTGTCCACCTGTCTGTCTGTCTGTGTCTGTCTGTCTGTTTATCTGTCTCTCTGTCTATCTGTTTGTCTGTCTTTCAGTATGACTGTAGGTCACTTTGTATGTATGGTTGTATGTCTTTCTGTCTGCAAGCATGTCTGTCTGTATGCTTGTACAAAACGTCAAATACAAGGTATTGCAAAATACCATTAGCAACACAGTTTCTCCCATATTGCGTATGGGATTTACTCGTATCTTGTTAAGTATGTGTCTTCTCAACCTGTGATTTGGTGGATTTCTACATGCTCGCGATATTTACAAGCTTTTGAGAAACTACATATTTTTCAAAAAGTCAAGCAATTTATATACTTATGTGGCATCAGAGTATATGTAAAGGGAAACTACCATGGCATGCTTATCACTACTGGTTACGTTTTATATCTCAATCCAAAAACAAAAAAACATGGTATGGTGTTTACGATTCCTTTGTATGTATCCCTGAAAACACACCGGTTGTCTTAGAAAAATACATGTATAATATCATATTTTATCATAATGTTAATTGATAATGATAGGCAGTGGGAACACCATTAATGAAATTCCAGCATTGACGACAACTTTAATAGGCAGCTTGTGTTGTATATCATTTGCTGTGTGGAAACATATCCATTAATGTATATACCTATTAAACCAATAAATCTTAATATTGGAATAAACATTTACTGTTTCCCAATACTTCCATATAGAATAAGATGCGGGAAAACGTGTGTTTTTTCATCATTCCGAAGATATCTGGGGAACCACGCCCCATCGATGATGCTGTTGATGATGGTAAGCATCTTTATCGTGGTCATGATGATCAATATGATGTTAACGACGAGGAGGATTACAATAATGATAATGGTTAAAGATGAAAAATGGTGATAATGACAAAGATGGTAATGACTATGCTGTTAGTGGTATGAATCAGTATCAAAAGTAAGCATATCAGCATGATTCAATATGTTTAACAATAGATCTATACTTTACCAAAGGTTTGAACGAATCGTTTTCACAGCAAATTGCTGTTTGATTCAGGAAAGTCGTTTTTGACGGACAAATTATTAACTGTGGCCAATCGGTCAAGCAATTCATTGTATCACAGTTGGTTTTCAAACGTTTCAGATAGGTCCATCTCTAAAAACATTTGTCGTTACCGATGCAGTTCAAATTCAATTACACTGAAGGTGTACAGTGGAACCTTAAGGTAGTTCCTGCTAACATATGACACCACCCTAGCCGGCTGTAATAAAGTATTGTTTGCGTTAATTTAGTATATGGCGTAATGCTGACTACTTCGGAATTAGTAAAGGTTGAGAGTTAACCCAGTTTCAAACAATTTTTATAATTATGACGCTGTTCACATGGGCGCATATTGTTTACATAAACTTGTGCATTTATAGAGAATATTTGGTTCCTAGCTTTGAATGAGAAATGTTATCTGGCAAGGCGGATGAATATATCAGGTGAGCCGAAGGCGAACCTGATATATTCAGAAGCCGAGCCAGATAATATTTCTCATTCAAAGCTAGGTGCCAAATATTCTATTTATCCTTGTCACGACAGCAAAATATAATCATTATTATTTTGTACCGAATGTACCACAAAATGCACCGCAACGTATACCCGACTCTACTGGCTCTAGACTGTTGATGACGTCACTATAAAGGCGTTATTACGTACGTCACTGGAATTCCAAAAAGTCACATTGCTTTAAAAATGCTCAAAACAAAACCGTTGACCCGATTGGTTATGTGAGAAAAAGAACCTGTCACTTGACGATATCTAGACGATGTATGATTCTTGATGTGGATTTATCTAAACACGGTAATTTCGCGACAAACAACATGATCTAGTCTAGATCTAGATCTACTACTAGATCTAGTCTAGGCCTAAGAATATAAGTTTGGGAGAATAAAGTGAAAGAATTAGATATAGATCTATTTAGTTTAATGTGTATCGATTGAAATCAACAAATTCGCTTTGTTAAACTTTTTTATTCAGTACTCGGTAGACGTAAATTTGTGTATTGACGAAATAAGCGTCTCGGTAAAAAAGTAGTTTCGGCTACAGGTCATGTGACCAACTGACATAATAACAAAAAGTTTATCAGTTACCTTGTTATCCGTCAGGAAAATAGGCACGTGACAGGATAAAAGCATTTATGCTACTTCCTTAATGGTAGTATTCATGCCAAAAATGCGGTATTGTTAGGGTATTAGGTTAGTAGTGTTGGTGAGGTACACGGGACCGGGCAAACAAATCATGTATCATATTCAGAGGGAAATATTTCATCATGTTTATTTCGGATATGCGGGTAATTAATTTCATAAGTTTCACATTTACTCTCAATCTATATAGAAAAGTTATTCTCTAAATATATTTCTCTTTATATGTTCTATTTATATGTGTCGGTTTGTTTTCTCTCTGTCTATCTCTATTACTCACTATCTCTGTCTCTCCGTTTAAGTCCCTCTTTGTCAGTCTCTCTGTCTGTCTGCATCGCTGTTTCTCTCTGTGTATCTTTCTTTATGTCTCGCTTTGTCTCTGCCTCTATCTCAATATGTCTATGTCCATGTCTCTATCATTATCTTTGTCTATGCCTCTGCTTGTCTCCATGTTTGTCTTACTGTCTGCATGTCTGTATGTATGTTTGTCTGTCTGCAAATCTATGTGTCTCAATTTTCTTTATCTGTATCTATATGCTTGTATGTATGTCGCTCCCAATCTCTGGATCTCATTTTCTCTGTATGTCTATCTATATGCCTCTCTTTCTATCGTATACAGTCTATCTGTAGCAAATCATCTCAATGCGAATCAACAAAGTGTTTTTGTTTATTTCAAAACAGCATAAATATAAACAAGTGTAAGGTTTTGTCCTATAATTATCTATGATACTATCTAAGAAGATTCGTAACCGAGTTATTTTTCAATAACAATTTGTATGTTTCAACAGAGGAGAACAGCAAAATAAAATAATAAATTAAAACTATATCGTTGAATTTGTTTATTCCACTTTATTGAAAGCAGAATCATTTTTTACAACAAACGTATGATGCAACATAAATCCTACACAACGGTATAACACCGACCCGGAAGTTTCACTACTTATTGAAACTATACTACTGCTACTGCGTCTAGTTACAGTGCAGAATCGACTCAAGAAATGACTGCGTAGGGTCTGGTCAACGACTTAGTACACACATCCAGTCGATCCATACACACATTGGCTAAATGCGATCCAGTCACCGTGTACTAAGTTAGAAGACGATCTTCGGTTGAACACAGTTTCCTTATGAACCGCCGACACCAAAATAGAATGGAAGTCAGACAGGAAACTAGTAAATGCCACAAACAAGTCAACAGCAACACCACACACACATACAGTGCACCGACACACAAATACACACATACTTCACTAAACTGCTCATTTCCTATTCCACGCTAACTGCATGCAAACAGCGCCGTCAATCCAAATATTAGTCGGCCAGTACTTCATTCTCAATATATCACCTATTACCTTCTTTTGTTCTCTCCCTACCTGGCTTTAATCATCTAATTTTATATGAGACATATTTTGTATGTTTTTGTCGAATCCTTATCTTTATTTCAGATTCTCAGATATATCCTGACATTGTGTCATTTACCTTTAATGACAAAATCGCAGGGTGAGTTGTATCGCTTCAGCATTTTCATGTTCAATGTTATGTTCGACTCATTTATATTATAATGAGTGAGTGAGTGAGTCGGGTTACTCGGCGTCTCATCTGAATCAAAACTGTTCACGTAGGCAATCACAGTCGCGACATTGGCAGCGAAAGAGTTAATAAAAAACGTTTTTAATACTGCATTCATATTTTACAAAGATGTTTTGCAAGCGTGTATTTACTTTATCCTTTGAATATGTATTACTGGTATCTTAAAACATTGCAAACTAATATTTCCGTTTCTAAGGGCCATGCCATTTAGCAACCGGCGCTTGCAGACAATATAGAAACAAATCGTTTTGTGCCAATGTATTGAGAGTAAATGTTGGTTTAAAATCCACCAAGTAATGATATCTTGTAGCTGATGATTCTGCATTATCGGAATTAACACTATGGAGTTTCGTTTACTTTCCGTTCACTTTAGATGTCGATTTAATGAAATATATTAACATCGTAGTTTACCCGTAGTGGCATATATAATGTTAACAGTAACATAGAGACAGTTGTTGATTCGCTAAGACTTCAATACATGTTTATTTATAGACATAACTTACTATACGTTATTTAATTAGAATATGTAGCAACTTTTTTCAGCTACCAGTGCGTGTGATGTCACCAAAACATGTTCTTGCTGTGCATCTGGTAGCTCTAGCTGTAACGCAGCCAATGATTATTTTTGTGAATCAACATGTAAAGAAGGTTATTGGGGCGGAAGATGCATAAATAAATGTCCTGCTGAATGCTTAGCATGCCATGTACATTTCGGAAGAACAAAGGAATGTTACAATTGCACAGATGGCAGATTTGGACTAGCCTGCAATATAACATGTCCCTCGTGTGTCATATGTAAAAAGGAAACGGGTGTTTGTACAAGCTGTGCAGCTGGACATTACGGGTTAATGTGTCAATACAACTGTTCTGCAAACTGTTTTGAGATGCAGTGTGATGTTAATTCTGGCAAATGTATCAAATGCAACAACGGACATTATGGTGATATGTGTAATCAAATATGTTCCAGTACTTGTCTTGCTTCATCATGTGTGAGAGATTCAGGAATATGTCAAGCATGCATTCACGGTTACTACGGCGCATATTGTAATACGAAATGTCACCTAAACTGTTCCGGAATAGGTTGTGATATGTCAACAGGGATTTGTTATGAATGTGTTAAGGGAAAGTTTGGAACTCTCTGTGACAAATACTGTCCCCAAGCCTGCAGAGACACATTATGTGATCGCGATCTAGGTATTTGTACCAATGGATGTACTGAGAATTTCATTGGTGATAAGTGTTCGGATTGTCAAACAGGTAAACATGGAGATTACTGTAGCCTTGATTGTCCTTTCAACTGTTTGAATAATATGTGTCACAGGAATAATGGAACCTGCGTATTGGGATGTAATCGTGGGTACTCAGATATTTACTTTTGCTGCACCAACACAACAAACTGTTTGTTTTGTTCATCAGATACTGCTTGTACACATTGCAAAGGTGGAACGTATGGATTAACTTGTGGGAATGAGTGTTCAGTCAACTGCGATGGATCATGCTACAGATCCACTGGGAATTGTATGCAATGCAAATTGAATTACCACGGACCGACATGTCAACATACCTGCTCTGAAACGTGTTTGATGACTGACGACCATATCTCACGCTGTAATCATGATAACGGAATGTGTACGTTTGGGTGTAATGCAGGCTTCTATGGAAGCATGTGTGAAAGTTCTTGTTCGGAATATTGCAAAGATTTGTGTAATCAAGAAACAGGTGAATGCTACAGCTGTCAATTAAATAGATTTGGACGATTTTGTGAACATATCTGTCCTCATGCTTGTGTTAAAACTAATGTCGGAACAGCTTGTAATCAAATCACTGGAAACTGTATACACGGTTGTGTCGATGGATTATATGGTTATAAGTGTGATAATAATTGTAGCCTAGGCTGTCAAGACACTGTGTGTAACAGAAGTACAGGTGCGTGTCTCAACGGATGTGCTAATGGTTTCAGTGGTTCATTTTGTGTAGCAGGTGCGTACTCAATATTCACATTGTAGTTTTACCTAATCTTGTCCATTCATCCAATAACCGAGCTCAATAAATAATGTTCGCTTGTAATTTAGTCCATGGAGCATTACTACATTTATCATGAGTACACACAACTGTAAGCATTGCTGTAAAATTGGCATACACACGTTTGGGATGGGATGTTCCTAATACCTTCACACTTCATTTTTACTGTGCCATTATTTCCACAAACAAGTTGCCAGTGTCTGGGTAGATAATCAAGCAAACCACGTGTCTATGATAACATGATTGAATAGTCATTTCGAAACAATGCATAGCTAATGTTATTTATACACGTTGGAATATTTAATGTATTTAATTTAAGTGTTGGATAGTGTTAAGTATGTCCTCAGGCAACCAGTATACTTAACCATTCAGACTATGTTTATATTGCGAGCGGTGTGATGCAGGATGCTAAAATATAACATGTAATTACAAAATAATTGCCTGTTTGTGGTGTGTTTGGCTTTCCTTGATGATACAACAAATGACAACAAATGCATGTTACGTTGCTGCGTGGACAAGTATGACGAGTTACGGCAGTACAGTTCAATGCACATGCAGATATATTTCTGGACTGGTTTGTGTAAATTAGATATGTATTCATCTCTGTGTTTCAGTAAGAGGCAAAACTATCGATAAGGTTACCACTATTTAGTGATGTCATTCTTTAGAAATGTCCCTCATACAAAACTTTAAATGCATTAATAACTATAGTCACTGTATTTTAATTGCATTCGAGGGAGTCTTCAAATGAAAATAATAACTATTTATCACATATTCTCTTTTAGAAAAAGAAATGATAAAAGAGACTGAAGACGACTCAAGCGTAGCAGTGAGTGTCGAAGTTGGCTTAGCAATACCCTTGCTAGTAGGAGCTATTGTTGGTGTCGTTCTATTCAGATATAGGTAGATGAACCAATGTTTGGTTTGAAATATTATTACTTTTAATGCATTGCGCAAGAGCAAATACCAATATATAGTACATATCCTTTTCTATACAAACATATTAAATAGCGCTGTAATGAAAAAATATAAAATTGTGCCATTCTGGATTTACTTTATTGCAGGTTTTTGAACAAACTTAATCGAATCACTGATACAGTGGTTGAGGATACATACGATGGTCTTCAAAATGACCTAAGGGCAACAGACGCGGCTTACTCCAACATGTCAGTTGATAACAGTAGGTATCGAAATATAATGACACTATACTTTTCAGTCAGTTTGATTATGATAATGCAAAGGAGGAATTATGTTCGTAAAATATGCGGCATGCATGACTGTTAGAATAGAATATTTAAATTTAATTTAAAGGTGCGGAGGTGTCCAGCCAAACAACTGTTTCCCCGTCACAAAATGTGAAATTCATTGATATAGGAAACAATGCTGAATGCTATCAGAGGATGTATAGGAACACTCTGACCGTGGTATAGAACGTACAACAATTAACACCAACCTTTGGCCAACGTATAGTATATTGCGTTGTATGACTTGAAAAATGTCATTGACCTGTAACTCACAATACTATAGGTCAATACAAGCAAGATACATGTCGAATATGAATGCATTTATTGAAAGGTAGCGTAATTGTCTTTAATATAAACACTGTTTCCAGGACGTAGGAATACTTACGATGGTCTGCAGACTAGACTGAGGGCTACTGATTCAGCTTATTCTACTGTGTCGTATGATAACAGTAAGTATATATATATATAGTTCTTTCAAATTTAGGACTTGCATGTATACATTTTACTAGTATTGTACGTCTATATCGTGATGTCACCATTTTGAAGCTTGCTTTTTCAGCTTTAAACATTCTATTTAGATATGTATATGAAGAGCATGTGGTGATATTGCATACACTTCTGAATAACATGTTTGTGCACTACAAGAATAATAATCAATGCCAGATTTTGTGTATGGTTATTTATTAATGATTATGTTTCAGTACCTATTATTACATACACGAAACGACTCACATACTCGTAGTAGTAGTCGATAATATATCTTATTTAGAGGGAACTTACTTAAAACAGTGAACCTAATTCAAAATGATTTTGTTCAATGTTTTTGCAATGTCATTTGCAGATAAAATCGATGGTGAATGTGGGGTCTACATTAACACATCACTACAACAGGACGGTAGTGAATTTGCAGATGCCACTGGGGCAAACAATTACGTGAACATGCTATAAGGCATGCATCAGGACACCAACAATGCCTTTATATATGCGTTTCAATTTAAATGTCTTAACTGAAACAAAAGCAACTTCATGTATGTGTGTATAATTATGAATAGGGACAGTAGTGTTATTGTGCTATACTCACACATAATGTTATTTGTACATGAAGAACATACCTTGGTATAAATGCATAAAAATGATGAATGTCAATAACGCTTAATGAGTGGGTGCATAACATGAGCTTAGACAGTTTAGTTTATGGATTAATGAGCGGACGTTTGGACACATAGAGAGATGCCAGTAGAATAATAAATGGATGATATGGTAAATGACTAGTGTGATATACTTGTCGAGGTATAAAATGATATATTATAGATGTTCCATTAAGTAACACAAATCGGACCAATCGACACAAGACGAAATAATATAAAAGTAACGTAATGCACAAAATACTACTTACATGTTTTATCAGAGTTGATTTTGAAGATACCAAGGACGTTGGTGCGACATATCATGTATGTCACCTGATCAATCTATTGCAAAACATATATAGTAAAAAGTTGGATATTTAGATGAGTATGCTCTTACGGAATCGTTTTAAAAAAATTGAATTGGCACGCTCTGTATATATTTCTGACAAGAGTTTCGTTAGTAAAACAAATACAACAGGACAAAGCATAACATAACATTGTCCTATAAAATAAATTATATATATACCGAAACACCGTGTAATTTAAACAATGAGTATAACACTAAAGGTATAAAACCTCGTGACGTGCATCTTTGAGTTTTTTATATATATATATATAATGTACGTTCCTTTAACACCTACCCGTTGCATTTATGTTCAAAAGTAGTGTAACTGTTAAAAAACTATTAGATGTGATGTCTGTCTAAACTATAGTAACGTTTGTATAATACTAAATTGTGATACAATCGATTCGGGGGAATGAACATAGCAGAAATTCAGCATAAGTTCAACACATTGCTGACGTTTTTACCATAACATAATATTTATTGACATATTTGATCATTTGTAAACATGTATTCGCCCCGTATCCATAACGTTAAATTGCGCCAGTTGGCAGTCCAATGATATAAACAATGAAATCATTTGAATAAAAGCACGTTCCTTGTAAGTCATTGTTTTCATTTTATTACACGTTTTGATCCACACAATGAGTCACATCGCCTTTGTATGGAAACTGATTGACCAGCTGTTTATAGTTGTCTGTAACACTATTTGAGTTTGAGAATATAGATTCAGATTTTAGTCCCAAGTTCCCGTGCGATTTACATTACTAGCAGACGTGATACAGACTACTCATTGTTGCAACCGGATTGCATCATGACACAATGTGGATATAGTAGTCGTTTTCCAAATCTGATTAAGGTGTCAGTATATCATGAAAATAGTACACAATATCGCAGGAGTCGATATGCTAGATAGTAAAAAGTATTTTGTTTTGAAACAGACACATATGCATTGTGTAGATATTACGGTAACTATGAATCTTTCGTAAATGCATTTCAATAAAAGGAATGCTTATAAATGAACAAGTAGTCAAGTCAAGCAGGAAAATACAAACAAAACGCAACCAACACCAAACACTCTGTGTCCCTGTCTCTGTCTTTCTCAGTCGCGTTTTCTTTTTGTCTCCATCATTTTTGTAGATATCTCTCTATCTCCCGACCCGTGTGAAATAGATTTTAATCTGGTGATTAATATATATGAGGCGCTTTTAAAAAACATGTATCATGTATGAAAAGAGCGCTGTATAAAGGTGGTATAATAATAATAATAATAATAATAATAATAAATAGAGGATCTTAAATGAGTGTTGTTGATTATTGGATTTATTAAATGAGTCTTTTTGAAACGACAAAAAAAACGAGCTTTAGCGGATGCAAGATTCTATTTATAACATAACAAACACAATTGTTTATGCAGCCAACATTTCAGCAGTAACGTGGATTGTTATAAATTATCCTTACATATAAAAATGATGAATGAAAGGTGTTATTAGGTCCGCTAGGTAACGGGGACAAAGTAGGTCCAACATTTCCAACTGTTTTTTTGTCTTACTGTCATCTTAACATTATTTATCACATATATTTAGACCTCTCTGGTACTCAATTTAACTGCGATAGTTTATGATACGAAAACCTACAGAAACACGTCAAAATAATTTTTGAGTTACAGTTTCGACATTCCAACACGTCACATCATAACGTCACTGTACACAACATGTATGTGTGTAAAGCGCGCCATTTAAATGAAGACCCACATACAGTTCGCCTACACGTCCGACACTCACTGTCAATGGGATTCAAAATGCGCCTTCGTTTTGGCATATCAAGCCCTTCATCAGTGCTGTATTCACATGGACATGGACATTTCTACGGAGAAACAAAACATATTCTGTAAAACATTCACCAGTTAATATTTGCTCACAGTTATGTCCAAAAAAATTGATTTATTTAGCGTGTTTAGCTAACCTTAACAATATGGCTGACAGTTTTAACCTATTTACGTTCCTCAGTGTAAATAGAGAGATTGCTTCCATTCCTGGAAGTACAATAGAAATGCCTGCTATGAGCATATGGGTAACCGCATGAATATACATGGTGAATGCACACGGCTGACCCGGCGAGAAAATTACTAGTCATTGCCGTACAGCCGAGTCTCTTATATACAATCACTCATATGATGTACAATTTTGGATTTTAAAACATGAGTATTTTAATTCAATAGCATTCATATGGCATTTAAATAGCACTTATATATATTTACAGTAAAATCAGTCTTCAGATAACATTAAATATGGATATGTAAAGCATGTGGTAGCTTAATACGGGTCAAAAGTAATGCAGAAAGCACCTAAATTAAAATACACTCATATTCAATTAACGAACTGCCGCTTAATAGTTTATACAATATACTTAACACATTGTATTAACACGAAACATGCACTTTGTTGTTTCAGATTGCCTGAAGTGTTGCGTGTATAAAATATTTAGTTATATGTCAATGGAAACTTGTATACACATTATGATAATAATAAATATACAGTGCACATGCAGTCTATCAAAAGCCAACATATGACAAATACTTGGCACGGGTATTTGTAAATACGATGAAATTGGCATGCAGTTGACATTGTATTATAATTTGAAGTGTGCAATAATATCCACTATTGTAGTATACCTGATAACGGAATAAAATAACCATTTGAATAAACGCTGGTTGGTTTATAATGTTTCTATACGAGCGATATGCGGACTTTTCATATTCCTAACATGTCAAAGAAACAAAAATCAGGTGACGATAATGATGATGAGGAGGAGGATGACGATGATGTTGAAAACTATTAGGAGAAGGAGCATGGTGATGATGATTATGATTGTTGATGATGTTAATGTAACTGATGATGATGATGATTACTATTATGAACAGTCATATGTAGCATCCGTCGCATCGTGGGCCGATCCAAAATCGTGGGCCGATCCTGGGCCAAAATCGTGGGCCGATCGTTGGCCAATCCAAAATCGTGGGCCGGTCTGAAAAATTTTGAGCGTCCATACACATTCTTGGTCCGTTCTAAAATATTGAGATCCGAAACTTTTGAGATTTAATATCCGACCTTGCAAACAAAACACATATCTAGGGCCGATTCCAAAATCGTGGACCGATCCAGAATCGTGGGCTGATCGAGGGCCATTCCAAAATCTAGGACAGGTTTGAAGTTTTGAGCGTCAATACAAATAATGATGTCCAGGAATTGTGGCGTTATTTCCGATAAAAAAAGGATGACGACAATATACACAAGAAACAAACTTTAATAGGGCGTAATTTTAAAACATGTATAAAACTAGTTGTAAATATTATTAAGAAGATAACAATTGCCCTGCATTAACTCAATCTCCCCAGAAGCTTTAACCCTTTCCCTGTTATATGTTTATTACATATTTTATTATGTTAAATTGTTATGGAACTAGAACTATCATATACAATTAGCAAACATGACAGACCCTGATTAGCCGGCACCTCTTGGAGCACTCTGATTTGGGTATGCTCTGTTTGCAGATGCGTTAACAAACACGTATATGAGGGATAGGGTTAAATACAGGATTAATTTTACGGCAATTTGAGATTTGCGACGGTATATGAGGTTTATAACGGTCGCAAATTATTTTAATGGCGACGCCGAATGCGGCGTCGTTAAATAATTTAAGACTGTTAAAAACCTCATATTTACAGTAGGATTAAACCTATTCTAGCGCAATCTTAACACAAAAAATGCCAAATCGCAGAATCCGATCTAAATGTCCTTTGTGTCCGGGTTTTCTCTATCCCATTCGGGCGGGTGCTTAAATGAGTGATGAGACGAGATATAGTGCACCAATTTCTCTCAGATTTCTTACAATACCTTGAACTTTTAACCCTGGTTCATATAAACCGGACAAGTTATAAGTTTAATATATCATTACATATGAATAATTGTGCAGTAGCTATTTCACATTTTCAATTAATCAATACACATGTCGAGAAAAGTAACGTTATCTTAGTAATTGGCGCCATACGCAAACATGTCGTTACGTTATAACGTTATGTTTGAATTAAAAAAATAAATAAGGAAGAATCTGAATCACAGCGCTAAGAATATCTCAATAATTCTCCTATTGACACATGTGCATATAAGAGCCGGTCAAGTGGTGACAGAGTAAACAATTGAAATAACATGAAATACCAGAATATGTGTCGCTGCACACATACGGATTTATCAGTGCTTACAAGGAATATCACAGTAGATATAAGTGTTAGATAAACAACGCGCATTGATGTATTTACACACACTATGTGTTATTCGGTCGTTTTCGATATGTTGGATTAGCAACATATATAACAATTTTGTTTATATGCCGCAAAATCGGTCACATGAGCCAATGGGATTTAAGATTTGCTTGAGTTTGTAACGATTCTGATTTTGTATGTGGTACCAGACTGTTTTTTAATTATTTCCATGCAGACGCCTGGTCTATAAAAAACAATTTGAAAGAATGCCGTTCCTGCAGACAGCGCCGGATTCAGTCTGTAGTAGACGGCCTCTCCAACATTTTGGTAGGAGATAACCTCGTCCTGCAAGTTTGTAGCAAGCTGCTCCAACGGATACATTTGTCTGTGGAGGTTTTGATGCTGAATTAACTGACAGGCTGCTTTTTGCGAGGCTGAAATTAATATAGGACTTATATTTATATTTTATAATGAAAAATGGACATTCAAGTTGAGTTGTACGATGGAACTGGTATACACAAACACGCACGCACGTACGCACACACGCACACACGCACGCACGCGCGCACCCACACTCATACACAATTCTTAATTCACACACTCTTAATATCCCGAACTCGAAATGAATGGGATGGATTAAAAACGTGTCACTCGCCCGTTAAATGTGTGCAATCATGTTTAGAAAGATAATGAAAAATATGTTGTTTTAGGCAAAACTAGGTATTTCAACATACCGGCTTCTGGTTTTCCTTGTCTGTAGTTTTTGTCACCGGGTCACTTAACTAACGCTTGTACATTCCGCGATAGTACCCACTCACTGATTGCTGCAATGTAGTGAAAAATCACATAATTAGCGTTACTTTCAAAGAATATTCTTAAACTTAAACTTTTTTAAATGTTTACCATTTTATTCACAAATAAGAACTCTAATCAAAAAGTTGAGTTGAAACATGTGTTGTACGGTGGTCTAGTGGTAACGCGTTTGACTATCAGTCCGGTGGTCCGGAGTTCAAATCCCGGTTCCTCCGGCAAATTTCAGAGACGCTTTTCCGTGTCTCCCACCCGCACCTCCTCTCCACCCAATGGTTAAAATGGGCACCTGTGAGGGTCACTCGCCGGTACTGCGGCTGCATGATTGCGTCATATGTTAGCAGTGCTCAATATTGTAGGACAATGACTCAATCACCAGGGGAGTAAATGTATAGTCGGCAGAGCGGTCATTCGGACTGAAAGTAGACTATAAATAGGTACTTTACTTTTTATTTAATGCCATACCGAAAACTCATGCTTTTCAGGCTCGGCTTCAGAGTCAAACACCGGTCCACTTGACATCGGGGATTCTCCTTCGTTATCATGACAAATCTGTAAAACAACACATATTCATCATTTTGTAATAATATCGAGATATACACGATATTATGTCGTCCGCTTTAATGAGACCGAAAAGCAAATGGAATATTTGCAGACCAGAAAGAAAAAAAATCAAATAAAGGCAAATTTGTGGCATTGTGGTCGTTATAAAAATCCCCAATATTATTCAATGAATCTTAGAGCGTATATAGGCTAATCATTAAGGGGCATATATTTTGAAAGTAGGAGATCATTCGAAAGCAAAAGTAACGATGCAAGTAGCAATGCGAAAAGAGAAAATTTCAGACTCGGTTTTATTAAGATATAACAAAACTCACCGGGTTACTTGATGGGTCATTCTATTCCGACAGAGAGCACTGAAAAACAGCTGGCGACAGGGTCGGCATTGACATAGGTGACCGCATCTGCTCATTATTCAGTGGATAGGCATCTGAAAATAAATCATTTCTATAGGTTTTGATTTTTATTTAGTACTAAATATATCGCACCGACACATACTATAGGTGACATACAACTTTATATTTGCGTCAGAACAACTGCGATGTAGGTCAGCCGGAAGACCTCCTAAAACAGGCTAACGGTAACTTAATTGAAGTTTTCGTTCTGACTCAGATTTGAACCCATTCGGCAAGTAACTGATGAGTTGTAGGTCGGTGCCTCTAAATACTCAGCCACGGGCACCCGTCTGTCCATTTAACGATGACAATAGTGGTGACAAGCTCAAAAAAGCCATGTCAAATGAAACTGTATATGCCATTTAGAACCCAAAACATTGTCTGTCTAGAAAAGGACCATTCTACGGTAGCTGAATCTTATCGGCTGCCATTCTTTCCACGACTGTAGATCAATTGTCCCGTTCATATTGTAGGTCTAGATGTAGATCTAATGCCAAAAATAAAACTTCAAAATATTCGCTCTGAAAACAAAATTTACCCAGCTAGATATAGATCGATCTATCTAATTGATAATAAAATATTTTGTCAATAATTAGATTTACAAATTAATTACAGTATTTGAACAACGTGGCAACCTTATGATTTTGTGTTGCATATGGACCACAGATAGATCTACATTGCATGTTTAATATTTTCGTTGTTTTTGTTTTTCTATAGAAAAACTGTGACAAATGGCTCACGTAGGCGACTCTGTTAAAGAGTTGATGTCGCTAGACACAGGTTTAACTGTAAATTACGTATGAAAACCGGAACGTCAAAATACGTCATAAATAGTTAAATAACTCAACGTCGGTCTATAGTCTGTTTCAATGTTTGACTTATGTGTGCTCGATTATTTGAATTCGCCTGATCGGCAACTATAGTCTTGACAAGTTAGGCTATAAACGTTAATTCCGGTTTCAAAGAAATAAATGACTGTATAGGTAAGGATTACAGAATGCCCTTTGCCGGTATGGATTCCGAATTTGTAGGCAACAAATGGAACCGTCTAAAATGTAATAATTGCCTCGGAAGTGCTGAGTACGAATGTAAATAGATTCATTTATATCTGTAATCACAAATGAAAAAATGCATGTTAAGTAGTTCTTACCTCAGTCTTGAATAACGTGACAAGAGTGTCACGAACTATAGGAAAGTACGACTTCCTCAATGACTCATACACTTTCTTATGGTCCAGTCCGTGATTTTCGCGCAATTTGGAGATTATGTCGTCTTGGCCGAGACACCTTCTGTGGCCTTCTCCAACTTCTCGACTTCTTCTGAATAAAGAACATGTTTCCTCTTCATATATGTAATTTCCAGAAAGTTTTTGCATTTTTTCTCATTCACCCGTCACTCAACAGAAAGGCGCTTTGGTCTCCACTTTGGATTCTGAGCTTTTAATCCTGCCACGTCTGTGATC
This sequence comes from Azorinus chamasolen, assembly GCA_963576725.1. Classification (NCBI taxonomy): domain Eukaryota; kingdom Metazoa; phylum Mollusca; class Bivalvia; order Cardiida; family Solecurtidae; genus Azorinus; species Azorinus chamasolen. Next base: position 35,807,436 of record OY755250.1, on the reverse strand, counting down.
AGCTCCATCTCTGCCCAGAACCATTTGGGTTTTGGGTCTTTTGATAATGGCTTTCTTCGTTTATTAACAAGTTTTACACCGACGTCTGAGAGAGAGTCCATTGTGTCGACGTGTTCTATTCTATTCAACGGTTTAAAACATGACGTCATTTACGCATAGCGTCATCTGTTTTGACGTTGTGTCATTACGCGCCACCATTTTTTATACTTTATTTTCTTTTACTCCATCAGTCAGTATGTATATTTATAAATGTTAGATCTATTTGCAGTTTTTACATTAGCGCTTATATAAAGTTTGTGGCATGTGCATTTCTGTCAGTTATGATGAAGGATTTTTTGTGGATTATAAATCGGCCCACGATTTGGGAGAACACGGCCCACGATTTTTGATCGGCCCACGATTTTGGAATCGGAATACCACTGGGGGTTTAAACCGGTTTACGGACGCCCTAACCTAACACTTCTCTCAAAGTCACCCTAGCATTACAAATAGTGTAAATAAAGGTATCCCCGCTGGACTTACTCGCAACATAAACGACGGTGAACACAGGACAACATGTAAAACATAGCATAACAATCCGTCAAATATGTACTCAATGACTTTGCTGAAGTCAGAACACCTGCAGGTAAGCCGTTAAGGGCACGACAGGGAAAAAGTAATACATGAGTCTGGCAAGCTCATCTTGTATCCAAGTTTAAGAGTATACCATCATAGAGTACTACCCTCGGCCTGTCATCGCGCAAGCAAAGAGGGAAGCGTAGCTACCGACTGTAAAAGGGTCGATAACCAAACATGCAGTGCGTTGCAATATAATAGGATCATAACCTTTCTTTTTAAATGTTTTAATGCGTTTAATAAACAAATCATGAAAATGGACATGACCCCGAATTTTCCTAAGTTTGTAGATAACATCCCCATTAAAGTCTGGTTGAAAATGCCTTGTTGCAGTAACGTCCGTAGATTGCAATTATATTTACTAATGAGTGGTAAATTTCGATTATAAAATTTAGAAAAGGTTTTCCGAAGTTTGTGATATATGTAACCTTGCTTAAGAAGTTTAAACCGTTTTACGGATGTCCTAACCTCACACTTATCTCTCACAGTCACCCTAGCCTAACCATAATATTTCTCCCACTCTTACTATCTGTGACTGTCTATATGTTTCTCCCTTTGTCTTTTTGCCCGCTGGTTGTCTTGCTTTCTGTTTAAACGTGTCTCCCGTAGCATGTCGGTCTGTTCGTCTATCTGTTTTTGGCTCTCACTTCCTCTCTACATCTCTGTTTCTTAGTCCATATGTCTATATGTTTCTCTGTCTCTCTGAGTTTGTGTCACCCTGTATCCCTGTCTCTGTCTTTCTCAGTCGCGTTTTCTTTTTGTCTCCACCAGTTGTGTAGGTATCTCTCTATCTCTCGATCCGTGTGAAATAGATTAAAATATGGTGATTAATATATATGAGGCGCTTTTAAATACATGTATCATGTAAAAGAGCGCTGTATAAACGTGGTATAATAATAATAATAATAACATTGTTCGGTGATAGTTCGTGTCAGTATTGGATTTCATAGGCTGTTAAATAGTTTCACCCATTTAACGACACATAGTTTATCATGCAACGTCACAAAATACAGCCACTTCCTACTAGCATAATATTTTCCAAACCGACGCTATATTTTGTGAGGTACAGTGTATGTGTACTGACCCCACTGGGATGCAAGCATAATCAGCCAATAGGAGGAAAACAGAAGGAAGAAAAGGCATCATTTAACATAAACATCAAATTTAACATATTTGCTCACCTTTGTCTCAACGTTTTGTCCATAGAAAATGATTAACTTTTCCCTTGCTATTTGCGTCAATATACCTACCTGTAAATAGTGAAGACCCAGATAAGACAGGTCTTGCCGGAGCTGTCTCATCAGGGTCTGCACTACTTACAAGTTGGTTGTGCAACCAGTGCACTCCACAGCAGTTATTGCACAGCGAAATACTTGTACATGGTGAAGTATGTCTACAGAGTGAAGTTATATGTCATTATACAACAAGGCATGGGTAAAGAAGGACATGTGTATTTTAAAATTCAGCAAGCGAAGGGTTGAATCAAGTTTGTTTATGTTGTAAATATCGACTACGTCACTGCACGCCAACATGATGTCACGTATATTTTACTGGCATGTATTTTTTATTCAGGGGACAGAACTTTCTTTTTCTTCATTTTCGCCATTCAATATTGGTGTTGCATTTAATAAGGCTCGCATTTTTTAACTTGCCAAAATACAAATAAACTTCAAAACTACTAGCTTATATATCAGCTTTGACCGAAAGGATTCAACTAACAATGCATATAGCCTGCCATCTTTAGATATGTACTACATGCTTAATGCACAAATGCAATACAGACTACAGTACGTATGTAATATGATACAATCTTAACGATAAAGGTTCGCCTTTGTATACAAGTTGTGATTCTAAAATGTCTTACCGTATGTAAAATAAAATTAAGCACACGCATCAGTATAACGACAATAACACATTTTAGAGACAATATACCGCCGTCTGAGAGTAAGCTGTCATTGTCCGGCAACAACGTTTTACTCAGCATGCTAACCGTCCATCTCTACGTTTGGCCTTGACCTTATTGCAAATGATTAAAAGGCTTTATGTGTATATGGTTTTATACACCTGAGCAACATTGGTCTTTGTGGCAATTTTGACTACTTCTGATTGGCTCAAGAATTACAAATGTCGCAAATGTGCATACACACTGTATGATATACCTCCTTATCGATATTGAAAGGCTGTCTGCAATTATTTAGTGTACTTACTTGACTGAAACGAGTTGATACTTCCTGATTGGGTCGTGATTTATTTATATCATGACCTGCCTAAAAGTATAATAGGGTGTTGACGGAAAACATTTTACTATGGCTTTTTCGGACATACGGGTAAGTGTTTTTGATTTTTAAAGTCGATATACGCTGGTATGATGTACCTATTAAAACCAGTATATTATTTCATAATAATTTTCATTGCTTTTGAAAATACTTTCAGGAATATTTTTCTTCTAGCTTTAAACAAGAACACAAAACCAAAGTTTGCTTATTATGCTTAAGGGGTGGGGTCATTATTCCCACTGTAATAAATGATACTCTGTGCGTATGTATGTATGTATGTATGTATGCATGTATGTATGTATGTATGTATGTATGTATGTATGTATGTATGTATGTATGTATGTATGTATGTATGTATGTATGTATGTATGTATGTATGTATGTATGTATGTATGTATGTATGTATGTATGTATGTATGTATGTATGTATGTATGTATGTATGTATGTATGTATGTATGTATGTATGTATGTATGTATGTATGTATGTATGTATGTATGTATGTATGTATGTATTTTTGTATGTATGTATGTATTTGTTTTTGTCTGTCTCTCTGTTTTGAATGTCTGTTTGTCTGTGTCTGTTTCTCGGTCTGTGTATGTCTGTCTGTGTGTCTGTTTGTGTGTCTGACTGTTTATCTGTTCGTTAGTACGTAGACATGTTTGTCCGTCTGAATGTGTGTCTTTCTGTTTGTCTGCATGTATGTGTGTTTGTGTAATTTAGTGGCTGTCTATATGTATATCTGATTGTTTGTGTGCTGTATATTTTTTTTGTATATGTGTCTTTTTGTATGGCATGTACGTGTCTTCCTCTTATGTTTGTTTTTCTGTCTCTGTTTTGTATGTCTGTCTATTTGTATAGGTGTATATATGTATGTGTCTGTGTGTTGGTATGTGTGCCTTTATGTTTGTAACTCTACATGTGTGTCCCTGTGTGTCTGCGTGTATGTTCGTGTGTCAGTGAATTGGAGCGTCTGTCTGTGTTTGTGTATGTCTGCTGGTCTGTGCTTACGTATTTGCTTCTGTATGTATGTGACTATGTGTGCGCGACTGAAAGTCTACTTGTGCGTATGTTGGTTCGTCTGAATTTAGGTTATAAGCGTGTCTGCCCGTGTGTGTATGAGTTTTCGGGAAATGAATAAATAAAAATAGTAGATTTACACCTGCGCCATCCTCTCAGTGTATTTTCTGTTGGTGTCTGTGTCTATTTATGTTTGTTTGTCCGTCTGATCCACGGGGTGTATATTTTTCTGAATGTTGATCTGTATATATCTGTCCGTATGTAAGTACGTGTATATGTAAGTTTGTATGTCGGTGTGTCTGTCTGACTATCTGTGATCATTTTGCTTGCCCGTGGGAAGTCTGCCACGATGCTAAGGGCAATCGGTTGTCTGGACAGGGTTTAGCCCAACTAAATCATGTCCGATATATATTTGTTATGGTAAACCAATATATATTGTGGGCATATGTGTTTGCATGTGCGTGCGTATGTCAGTGTAATGTTTGAAATTGTCCAGTTGTATTTCTTTAATAGTGGTACGAAATATTTTATAATTAGATTACTTTACTGTTTCGTTGTCAAAGTCACATCTTATATATTAGCTATGAAAATATGCTGCATTCAGATGAGACGCCGTGTAATTCAGCGTCTTGTCTGTATCCAAACAGTTACGTGAACGAATTGTTGGAAAGGTTACAACAAAATGCAAATATAGCAGACGACATACATTTCGAATTTCTGTATTAGTAGATGGCAATAGCTTACCGCCAAAACGTTACAAAACCAATATAGTAGTGACCTCTGTACAGACTTTTATTTTGTTTATTCCATAAGAAAAAGAAACAACTGTCAGATTTAGCATTACTGGTTAAGTATTTCATATCTAAAGTCAAATAGCCTTGAAAGTACGGCACGATATCTAACATTGTCCTGACACTGCATCAACTGATACAGAAATACACACTAATCAATATATATGTATACTACACTGAAAATCAATTTGAACAACCATACAGTCATCGATAACCCAAATCTGTAACTAGATACCCTTATTGTAACTTTCTGGCTGTAACATTTCTATAATAGGCAGGCTTTAGATAAGGGTTTAGTTGTATGCCAGCTGGTAATCTAATGTTTAATGACAGATAGGCTTGATGTAGCTCTTAATGCGCATGTCAGTATTTATTAAGGTGTACATGAACAAGATTTTACAAACATGAGCTATATTAGAATGATTGTGTATGTCCCTGCATGTATAATATGATATTTAGCTGCATGTCCAGGAAACATGTTATACACAATATCATGGCAGGAAAATAATACAACCATGCAGTGCAAATCCAGAAACTAGGTCAATCAAAATCATTTGTAAAGAACTTGACTAGACTATTTGCAAATATTCCCACTGTCGTATATACCTGTTTGCCTAATAAAAGTAACTTTTAGAATAAACCTTAATTGTTATATAATTATTCAATATCGAGTAAGATGTAGTTGAGGAGTTAATTTTCTCATATTCCAAAACATTTCAATTAAAGTACCTTCTGATGATAATGTTGATCAATATGATAATGTTGACGGATGAAGAGGCGGAGGAGGATGCTAAAGATGATGATCATGATGATGATGATAATGATGATGATAATGATAATGGTAGTGGTTATGGCGAAGATGTTGATGATGATAATGACGATGCTGAATATTAGCTGACTGTGAAGAAACTTGAAAAAAGTACAAATATCTGCGAAGTGGAAGACAGGTCTTACTGAGTCTGAGGTACACTTCATATCTGACCAATCATATGCTCCATAGCATACACGAGTTTGAGGTACATGTCATAACTGAAGAGTCATATACTACATTTCGTATTTGATCAATTATATACTACACTTCATATATGACCAACCATATACTACACATCCTCAATGACCAATTATGCACTACATTTCATACATGACCAATCATTCACTACACTTCATATATGACCAATCATTCACTACACTCCATATCTGACCAATCATATTCTACACGTTATACATGACCAATCATATTATACACTACATATATTACCAAGCGTATTCTACTTAACATATCTGAGCAATCTTATGTTATGCTTCATAACCGAAGTTCAAGCTACACATACCTGAACAATCATAAAATACACGTCCTATCTGACCAAGGGTATGCTACGCTTCATATCTGACAAAAGGTATGCTACATGACATATCTGAACAATCTTATGTTATACTTCATATCTTACAAAGCATTTGATTGAGATCAGACTGAGCTATCGATGCATCAGGACATCACTTACCAGAGTGGATACAGATCATCCTGTCAATGTCTGCTTATCGTGTTCTGGACTAATGTCTACAGTATTTGCTACTATTTCAACATAATTTAAACGTTTCCCAATGATGCTAAACTGATATACATGTATTTAGATCAACATAACTTCTAAGGCTACAGTCCAACTAGCGCTTGCGATCGTTAAAAACCACTGGATACTCCTGGCCCCTCTTAAACCGGCGATCGTCTGCGATTGTCCGCGACTAAATAAGACCTGTTGTGTGGTCACATGGTGTATGAGTAGTGGCGGATAATCTTTAGGCAGTCGCTGTTAATCGTATGACAGTCGTACAATTGTAGGGAAGTTCACAAACGCCGGTTAAATATTGCTGGATACCTTCCTAAGACAATCGCACGATTAGCTAAGTCCTCTAAGGTTACTCCTTAAATAATACCGGCGACTGTGCATGATCAACAACCTCTCTTTGACTGAAATTGATCGCACGACAGAAACGATTACCAACGATTATTGAAGATCACCTACGATTATCAGTGACTTGTCATACGACTTTCGTACGGATATCGGCAACAAGAGGTCGCTAAGAATCGTAAACTGATCATAAATGGTCGTAGGCCTAGTGGGACTGATGTTGCTGTACAGGATCAACACTCTCTCGACGACAGAAATGCGACTGAAATTGGTCGCACGATTGGAAACGATTACCAACGATTTCTGAAAACCACCCGCGACTAACAGTGACTTGTCGTGTGACCGTCGTAGGATAATCAGCGACCAGAGGTATTCAGGGTTCTGAACAGGTAGTCAGTGTTCATATGGCCTAGTTCTAAGCGGGGAGACGAAGCATAGGTTAATTAGGGTAGTTACGATCCGTGTACTAATGCTGGTGAAGAATGAAGACCGAGATAATCCAATGACACCTGAAAGAACCGTTTAAGATTAAGTATTTTATTTACTATATCGGTCTAATTTAAATAATGCAAAATGGTATTAACTTGACATATTGAGGAAAAATGGATTGTCGAATCGAAGGTTGTGACTTATAGAGCTTAACATACAATCCTCCTTAACCGTGAACCCATATCTGCTATTTTAGATCTGATTAGAAATTAGGTTTTTACCCCGTTTTTCACAATACTGTCTGCTTAAGTTATTATCTATTGCATTGGTACTTTGTTATTAGTTTTAAAAACACTCCTCGTGAATCTTCCTCCGGGCCAAGATTGTTTGTAAAAACAAATGAAACTATGTCTACTTCAATATTTGATTAACCCCTCTCCGTCTACTACCGACATTGTACATAAAATTCAAACCAATATGACTGTATACACGGATAGATTAATACCGTGTCACTTCCTGAATGTAATGTTTTTATAAATGACAGCCTGAATATAAGGGTGACAGAGTACACCACGAGTATACAGCTTAATGTGTAACATAATGTTTTAAGTGGAGGTGTACGGTATGGAAAATTCGCCAAAAACATTTAATTGATATATGACTTCCTATGTTTGTGTCCGCGTTCGCTATTTTTAGCAGCCTGTGTTTATCTCTGTCTCTATGTCTGCATGTGTGTCCATCTGACTGTCTGTCTATTTGTCTGACTATTTGTCTGTCTGTATTTTTTCTGTCTACCTGTTTGTATGCATGACTGTTTTTTTGTGTACCTCTATGTATGTCTGTCGAACAACCTGCCCTAATGCTAAATATTAAAGAGTGTGGTGGGCATTTATTAATAAGTTGTACGTATATCGGATATTAAAGGTTTTGTAACCATTTTTTAATAAATATTGAATAATGTATGTGTCTTCAAACGTTCATTGTTCAGGTGTGCGTGTGTTTATTTGTGTTTGTGCGTGTCAGTTCACTGTTTGCATTTGTTAAGTTGATCGAAATATCTTATGGTATACTTTATGGTACGATTTAATAACTATGTCGATACCAATGTCACATCTTAGATTACCTATGCAAACATGTTTCATACAAAAGTGACATGCCTTATTGGGCATCTCATCAGGATGCTTACATTTTACAGTAAACTGTTTTATGAAAAAGAAATAAAACTGGGAGAAAATTACAACATAATACACTTATAGCAAATGACAAATGTTGCAGTAATTTTATTATGACAATAGTTGACCGCCAGATATAGTTACAATTACCTATCTACAATTTTTAATTTATGAGTCATTCGCCTCATGGTTGGACAATTAAACAGTTGTCTAATATTATTGTTAGTTATCAAACCAAATGTTTAAAATTGGAATGGACGAGAAATAATTACAAGAAATGGTATTACAAAATACCAATAACAAAACAGTTTGACACATATTGAGTCTGCACGAAGAGAAGATTTTAACGAGAAACAATCATTAACTATTTCGTTGACATGTTGTGTCGTCTGCAAAATTTGTCGTCTGCTACATGTTTCAATTTTATATTTGTTTCAAGAAAAAGCCACAGTAACAAACAATTTGGATCCTGATGAGACAAAATATTAAAGGGATTTATTCTTACCAAGTTAAGAATAGCTTTCGCGACCGTTGATGATGGATTTGTAAATAAGCGAGATATGTCCAAGATTTTTAGAAGCTACATAATGTACCAAATTTATGACAAGGGGAACTACTGTGGTAGGTTTATTACCTCTGAGTTTTATTCATAGCTTGTTAAGTATATGTCTTCCCAACCTTTGATATGTTGGATTTGCATACGGTATACCCGCGATATCTCAAAGCTTTTGACAATCTACATAATGCACCAACTGTCCGGCGAATTGCATCCTTATATGGCGTCTTTGCCATGGGAAACTACTCTGGTAGGTTTATCATTACTGATTACAATTTGTATCTTAATTAAAATTACCAGAAGTATGGCATGGTGTTTACAATTCCTTTGCGTGAATGGACCAGATTTAAACACCCACCGACAAATACACTTTGACACACACACGTTAAATATATGTTAGGCCTGGATTGTTCATTAATGTGCCACGTGTAACTTACTGAATGTTTTTTCTCAATGTTGTATCGTTCGTATATTTCCTTGATTGACAACGTTAGATAAGTGTGCAAGTGTACCCAACATGTATTTAGCTCAAAACATGCATAACGTAAGGCTTGAAGTTATGTATGTTCTTCGTGGCTCTTAATATACTGGGGATATTTATTTATGTATCAATCATATGCATCGTTTGCCTTAGATAATCACTATATTATTCTGCATGTATAGAATGATAATTTATCTTATATTTTAGTAACACATTATTATAGTTAATAATAAATACTACTCAATGAGAATACGAAAGCATCAAATTCCAGCATCTGAGGACACATTTAATACACTGTTTATGTTAAATGATATTCGCTGTCTGGACATATATCCACTATTGTATACAGGAGTTCTTACATAATAACAGATTAAAAATTGCTATTAGAATAACCAATGACTGTTTTATAAAAACTTCCATCTGGGATAAGTTCTAGGAAGTTTCTAGGAGTTTCTCATATTTCAACATGTTTAGGGAAACGAAGTCCCGGTGATGACGATACTGATGATGATGATGATGATGATGAGATGATGAGGATGATGATGATTGTGATGATGATGATGATGACGATGGTGACGATGATGAAGAGCAGGATGATTACGGTAATGATGGTGGATGAATGATGAGGACTAATTATGATAATGGTGAGGATCATGATAAATATGTTGGTAATAATGATGTTAGTGGTAACTTTTTAAATAACATGTATCCTAGGTCACTTGAAACATTTCGATACAGTATAAGTTTTAAATATGCAATATGTCATTTAAACAATTTACATAACTTTGATACAGTAACTCTTAATTTTATTGGTCCTGGTTTTACATGCTCTTATAATTTGTATACCATTTCTTGTGTGCATATAATGAGAGATAAGATTAATGATTCCAGCAAAGTATTTATTTATTTATTCACATGTTTTGAAATGTATTTAAGTATTCTAATAAAAACACTGTGCCTGATAAGAAATGTTGCCTGCTTAAGCATCCATCTTTTACAATTTCAATTGATTTGTTTAAAAAAATCAAGTAGCTAAGATCTTGATGAGACAACGATTTACACGGTGGCTAATCCGTATCATAGGCAGTTGCAAATTAAAGTAAAGTCGGATATAGTAGGCAATAGGTTGATTCCTTCATATACATGACACTCATTTCTCCAACGACAAATGGATTCTATTCTGGTTTTTGGTACTTATGGATCGGTATGGGCGGTATGATTAGATAATCAAAATGGACAATGAAGATACCCAAATTGCTAATTTTCCAACATTAGCAAAAGGATTCGAAGTCGGCATTTTAACACGATTAAATATGTTTGACACCCGACCTACATTTTTTCAAAGCCTTTCTCAATCGCAATAACAGTACATCGGTGTTTTATCATAAATTTAAGTTTGACAAAATAATGGATACTTGTAGTCAATCGATTCATTGATACATTGTAGGCTTTGAACTAGTTTATCCTTTAGCCTGCTGAACAAATTATTTATTATTGTACATTTTTCAATAATCAAGCTAGAATCAATGTGTCTATTAGACTACAAGCAGGGTGTCAAACAGTTTGAGTAACTCGGCGTCTCACCTGGATCCAAACGTCTTTGCATTTGGCATTCACTCATCCGTCCATAGCAGGCTAAAGGTAACAGTTTCAACCCTATTTCAATTACTCCACTTGAGACAAAAACATTGACTACACTTACACATACCTCAAGTTGAATTACACATACATTATTTAAGCCTATTTAAGTCTATACAGTGGAAACATAAGACGATTGTCTGAAGCGGCCGTCAAACATGTCTAAATATGGGTATGTATGGTATAAGATAGCTTAATGTTTGTCAAATAATGATGCTACATAAGCTTTCTGTAGTATGTGTACTCTGCAATAAGAAGCCGCCTGTTTTAAACTCATGTGGTCAACAATCGACAGGCTCTGTTGTATTGCAGGCTTAATACACGCTTAATGCACAAATACAATACCGACACCATTAGGTATGTTTCATTATTTAAACTTACGGATAAACGCTAGTCTGTGTATATAGGGTGCGATTTCAAACCGTTCACGTGTAAGATTTCTTACTGCATTCACTATTGCATGTTCGTTGTTAAATACTCGGTCAGCATGGTAGTTAGCTGCAGTTGTCTGTCATAAATTGTCTAAGAATACCAAACGTTTATAGTTACGTTTTGCTTAAACATCACTCAAATGGTTCCGATACTTATGATAATTAGGGTAGCTTAGGACTAATAAATTGATTTACAATTGTTTCTCATTATTGACCCTGTTGAGTTACTCCGGATTTTGAATTTAGTCAAAAAGTTGGAAATAACTAGCATGTGATTTATCACTATAGAATTATACCTTACATATATTGAACTAGTGCATGCTGCTGACAAGCACATGAACACTATATTCAATATAACATTTCCAGTGATGCATTGTGTCACAATCCAATTATGTCGTTTAACAGAATAACAATGGTACTGCCTGGGTTAACAGTTAAAGCCATCAATAGATTATCAGATAGCTTATCGTCAACTCCTGATCGGTTTAAAATGCAACAGGATATAGATTCAAAATATTGAAAAGAGTTGATTTTGTCCTCATATGTAATATCAAAACGCCGGGTATTTAAAACATGTAAAGCATATGCTCCCTGAGGATCATAATTATATTCATTGAATAACTGGTTGCTTCAGACATATTTCACAGTACATATAGGATTTGAACTGTTTACATTAAGCGTAGTTTGAAATAGACTCGATGTTTATGGGTACATACGTTACACAAAGGATATATTAACTGCCTGAAGAACTCCTGTACGGCAATTAACTTTTAACTTGCTGTTAGCAAATCGATGACGCCAACTAGACAGTTTAATTAAGTACCTGACCGTGAAACAAGGTATTTGACACTCTGAATGCGTTTCTAAAGGAACACAAACAATGAAAATAAGCAAGGAACATATCAAGATTGCAGTTTTTGCAACGTTCCAGAATGCTATAGGTTAATAGTCATCACTGATTTTCGGTAATAGTGTCGCATCTGTCATTATCTGTGTTAAAAATTTAAACCCAGATGGCACAATGAGTAACTCGGCGTTTCATAGTAAACACACTGGCCATGGCTACTTTAAGCAATGACGAAGATAAATCAATAGTGACAGGCGACAGAGTTTGCAAATGGTCACAGTTGTGTCAGCAAAAAGTGGTGTTCACTAATATGTTAGCTAGTTCCAAATATGACAAATTTAGCTTATTCGGGCTTCGCGTTAACATGTAGTTGTAAGCTATTTATTTGAAAACACGCGTGAGTAGTGATAAAATAAATACTGCTTTTGGAATAGTAATAAAATGAATAATGCCTTATGACCCTGAGGTGCAATAAGAAGAGTGAAAACGTAGTAAAGGCAAGTAGGAAAAGTCACACATAAGACGCAACCACCACCAAAACAATCGATAAAAAGCAAGCGACACACACACAACCACACGCACATACACACCACGCACATACACACAAACACACACACATAGACGTACACACACGCACCAACAAAGACACACACACTCGATTAAAATTTAAAACATTAACAAACGCACATGTGCAAAGACATAAATGCGCCAAACAAATATACAAGGAAGAATGACAGAGTACCGCTTTCGAACGGCTAAAATCACCACTGGCTTTTAAACCGGTTTACGGCCGTCTTAATCTCAGACTTATCTCAAATTCGCCTTAGTTTACCAACGAATGTTAGTAAAAGTGTCCCTACCGGACGGGAAACATGATGTAACATGTTAAACATAGGATAATAACAACTTTGCAGTAGTCAAAGTAATTGCAGAGAAGTCGTTAAGGGCACGACAGGGAAATAAATGTCATACCTTAGTCGGGTAGGCACATCCCGTTTTGGGGTTTAAGCGTATGCCATCGCACAAGCAAAGACGGAAGCGTAGCTACCACTGTAAATGGATCAATAACAAAACATACAGTTTAATATAATGGGTCATATCCTTTCTTCCTTTACGTTGTCATGCGTTTAATAAACAAATCATGAAAATGGATTTGACCCCGAATTTTCAAAATTTTGTAGATAACATCTTATGATTCTGGGTGACAAAAATATATTTATGAAAAAACGTCCATAGATTGCAATTATGTTTACTGATGGCGAGTACATTTTTATAATAAAATGTAGAAAAAAGCTTTCCGAAATATATGCCATCTGTAATTTTGCTTTAAGACATATATCAGTTATATCTAAATTACGACTGTTCTTTTAACCCTTCTCTTGCTGGATTTTAAAATACATGTCGCCTTCTGTACCCGTGCCATGTTGTATAATTACATATATATTCACTGTGTACAAGTATTTCACTGTACAATCTGCTGTGTGGTGCACTGGTTGAACAACCAACTTGTAAATAGTGCAGACCTTGATGGGACAGCTACTGCAGGAGTTGTTTCATCTGGGTCTTCACTATTTACAGGTAGGTATATTGACGTGAATAGCAAGCGAACGGTTAATAAAGAACATGCTCGGACAAACCGAATAAGTTGAGAAGCATAAAACCCATACAATGTAGAATAGGGTACATCTAGAAAAAACATACTTAATAATTTTGAAAATACAATATTCCTTCCGTGATGGAACGAATCATATCTCAAAGGAAGCCGTAATGTTACATCGAATTTCGTTGTTTAAAGGCATTTTTATCAAAATTAACAATATCAGTTTGTGTATCAGGCTTTAAGCTTATCATAAAATCCCTCTCACAACAATAGACAAACAAATCTGCACAATTTGTACTCAACTTGACGATATATTACAGTATCAACATTGCGTGATATTGTGTTATCTAAAAGAAAGGTTAGAGATCTACAAAAATCACGACATGTCCACATTGTCCACATTGTGTAACTTCTGAATACGAAATCAATGAACGTTGAACATAAGAAGCAAGATAATTTTATCTTGTGTTTCTATTCATTTATTCAGGTTATCCTTTATAAGAAGGTGATTTTAAATACAACTGGGTAGTTTGAAAATGTCAGTCGATTCGTGATAAGCATATTTGGTTAACATATTGAATGTCTGCTCTATGTAAATAAACAAGTTTATCAGTCCACAAAAAATATTGTCGTTTACGGTGTCAGTAAACAAGTGTGCCTAACATGCACATATATTTAAGAATTTCAGTCTGATCAGAATATTTATTTCGTTTAGTAGGTTACTTATTTAAACAGTGAAAAGCAAATGATTTATATTTTAGTGTGAAGTGCTTTAATCAAGATATATCTTTAATGCCCTATAGGCGCATAATAAGGGATCTCTCGTTGTAACCATGACCATGAGGTGAAATAATCTAAGGTCTGCTTAAGATATTACTCACGTTAGCCTTCTTCTGAATTGGTCAATGTTTTGGAACTATTAACAAGGTATTCAGCGGCCCACGTTGATATACGAATCTGATCTAGCTCTTTTAGTACGCCTAAAAGTAAAATAACCGAGCAGTTGTCATCTGTATGTATATTGTGCATGTAATCCTTTCAATGGAAAAGTAGTAAAGTCAAGCAGGCAAAGCCACATGCAAGTCTTATAAACACACATAAGTTTATTGGTGTGTTTCGACAAGCCTTTTTTATTTATTCATGTACTACATAACATGATCAACATGTGTGTCACTGCATTCCTTGAATCCATGTTATGTTATACAATACATATTAGGGTTACTGAAAATATTTGTTTAAAACTTATTATGTGACACTAACCTTATGTGTCGTAATTTCGTACACAACAGCAGGTGTTAAGTGCTTGTGTGGCGGTCGTAAAAAGAAGCCCCGTTCTTCATTCTCAGCGTTGTTATATTTACTGGTCCTTCAAGAGCATTAATTATGGTGTTATTAGTTTTGAAAATTGAATACTGCCTAAACCGGTGATAAAGGGGGGGGGGATCGAGTAGTATTGTACTTTTAATTACTTCTCATGGACAGACTCAATTAAAACGAACCTGAAATTTTCCCCTTTTGCATTACTACCTTTGCTTACGAAGGTTCGCCAACGTTCAGAATGTAGACTTGTAGATTTTTTAAACATAACATGATCCCCACTCTTATTGTATACACTGTTGTATAACTTATACCCTACAGGCTATTGCATTGCATACTTCTAAAGGAACCTCTAACATTTTGATACGGTAGTTTGATACTGTGTATATGTAGACTAGACACCGAGTAGCTCAATATCTCAGCGCGATGTTTTTGTTTTATATTATTTGTGTTCTTTTAAATTTTGACGGTTTATTCAATTGCCAATGCCGGGCAACATTTGCTCAGAATGCTATATGGCCACCATCGCTAAAAGTGGCATTAAAGATATACCGTCACACTAGAGTATAATTAAGTTGATAACATAATTACATTTCTTACACTTACCGGAGGGAACCTGCTTGTTAATCTAAGAAGAAATGGACAAGACAAAAGTTGCCCATAATACTAAACAGAAAACGATTTGCAAGGTTAGGAGTGATATTCTGAAAACCCGATTGAAGGCAATACATTCCTATAATACACTCGTACATACCGTTATGTGTAGATCAAATTGAAGTGGTATTTCACACGGGATGTGTGGTGTTAACAATACTTCAACCATTTCCTTGCTGTCTGTAACAATGCCTGCTCATAATGTTATTATTATTATTATCATTATACCATATTGATATAGCACTTTTGTCATATCGAAATACGTTCAAAAGTGCTTAAAAATTAAAACATTTATAGATACTAAAGCAGAAAAGAACAGAAAACTATTATTAAAGAAAATGAAATAGAAATAAAAACATGATAAACAAAACAAGAACAAGAACATTTACAGTGTATTTCTAAGGTATAAAAAGAACTTATCGCATAACCTAAAAATAAAATCTATATGCCTAGTAAGGTATAGTACACTTATGATAAGAGAATAAAGCAAAGTTGATGGTATACTATTTCTAAAGTTTAAACATGCAACCCCTGTTTGGGCCTAAATGTATATCAGCCACCATAAATCTTTAAAAAGGAATGATTTTTAAGAGATCAGTGTAGCTGAGTTAAAAGGTGCAACAGCTATCTGCTAACATGGATCCCCAACATTATAAATGTACATGGCTCAAACACTTCCCATCCATTCTGACGCAGATCTGTCAATCTGAACCTGGTAATGGTAATAATTAAGCGCTAAACATTCAATGTAGTGAAATGCCTATCTAATGTAAAAGTGTGTTGCTTAAACTCAATATATGACTATATCATTTCACACCATCTTGATAGTATTGCCGTGACGGAAATGTGGCTTGGAACATCCATTGACGAAATATGTATTAGTGAACTCGTCCCCTCTGGCTACCGATTCCAATATGCCCCTCGCTGTGGTAAAGGCGGTGGTGGTGTAGCACTTATATACACATCCTCTATAGATATCGATATAGTAGAACCATATACGAATAATATCTTTTCCAACTCTGAGTTCATATACTGTACCATGACTATAAATGGCTACTCATTACGTCTAGCAGTGATATATAGACCGCCACCAACACAAGAGAATGGCTTCAAAACTTGATATGCGCTCACTCATCATTCCTGAGGGCGAAATACACTCTGAATTAAAACAATGTTTTCTATGTTACAATTAACAAAAATTGGCATAAACATCCTGCATAAAATCAACAAATATACACTCTTGTCACATTCATACAACGTTATGAGAATTTATAGGTTTGTATCCGCAGTAGATTTGCTGATAAAGTTCCAAACTGTGAGAGCAAAGAAAGTGCAGCCTACACCTGACGCATTCTATCTGACTCGATCTTGGTAAAAAAAGTCCCATGTGAACGAGACGAAGAGTAACTCGCCATCTGATTATTATCAATTCTGTTTGACACCCCGTCAATAATTTATCATATACCTGATCTATTAGTAATCAAATATGTATGTTGAAGTAATTTTGAAAGTTTTAGTAATATAGGAAACGAATACGGCTGATGTATCAATAACTTATTTGATTAACAGATGAATGGTTAGATGGATGTTTATTTTGTAGAATCCGTCGACATCGTTTAAATATATGCTCCACCTAAAGCTCGACATTGCTTCTAGATTTGCTACACCTACACACCATCTAGGCGGGTTGGTTTACTTATTTTTGTTATAAGTAGTGTTGAATGTTAATGAATATACATGACCAGCCACAATAAAGTATCTAGTTTCTCATTTACAAGTGCTAGTTTTACTTTCAGAATTTCACAATGCAAATCGTGAAAATTAATACGAATGGCAAGAAAAGGATGAAGTACTTCTTTATAAGTAAGCGGGCATTTATCACACATATAATGAAGACAGTGCATTCTTATAATATACTCGAGAATATATGCAGATAGAACAAATTCAGAGATTTAGTGTAACCTAAGTGTTTTAACAGACGTATAACGTTTGTTCTGATTCAATCTTTAATCTGCTATGAACAACACACAATATATTATCAAGCTATTATTTGTTGTAATGATTACTAAAGCACCATTTGTGTTGTTTTCATTCAAGCAAATGTAGAGTCTAGTATGCAGATTAAGTGATGTATTAGGTACATGACTTTCCGAGTCAGTCGATCTGGATTATAAAAAGAAGTAAGAAAACTCTCCTTCATAATCTTACTTAACTCTTTGCCTCCTAAACACCGGTCGACGACTTTTGCAATTAACTGCGATGTTTACAAAACATTTGCTAATCCCTCAACACCTTAAACGGATCACGGGAAATTGTTGGAGATACACGCGGCTTTACAAAATCAAACACAATGTAAAACATAAAGCTGATATGGTTTCTGCATTGGCAGGGCATTGATGTTGATGGTATTGCCTACCTCTCTACAAGAATAAATGCTTTACTAGACCCCATCTTGATACCCACCGACATGAAATACCATGATGCTGGCATTTTATCAGTCCCACCTGAGATAAGCGACCATTGCGCTACTTTTATTATGTTGCCATTTCCTTATGAACTAAGGGGAACTTTTGAACGAAATGTTTATTTATATAAAAGAGCGGACTTTGAGCTTTTAAATGCAAAAATAACGGCTTTTGATTGGCAATGTTTAAACGAAGGTTCGGTTGACGACGCTTGTAAACTATTTACAGAAACGTTTCTTCGTTTTGTTAATTTGTGTATCCCGTCTCGAAACATTACCGTACGTTATGATGATAAACCTTGGTTTGACTCTGAGCTACGTAAATTTTGCAGAGTAAGAGATAGACTTAAACGTATAGCTTTAAAGTCATCGAAGCAACATGATTTTGATAAATATAAACACATGCGGAATAAAGTTAATAACATGAAAAAATATGCAAAACAAACATTCTTTAGTTCTTTAGAACATAATTTAGAGGAACTAAGAACAAATGATAAAAAAGGCTTCTGGAATACCATTCGTCACTTCATAAAAAATAATGACTGTACTGCTAACATACCACCTTTGTGGGAAACCTCTTTGAATGGACATACTTCTTGTTTTTATACCGACGAAGAGAAATCAAATTGTTTAAATAATTTCTTTGCATCGATATCTACAGTAGACGACACAAATGCTACCCTCCCTCCGTTCTCTCCGAAAACAATGAGTAGTCTGACCACCATTAATATTAATGATACTGAGGTAGAAGAAACAATAATTTCACTCGCCTTGAATAAAGCATCTGGCCCTGACTGTATATCTCATAGAATGCTTAAAGGGTCAGCCAAATCGATATCTAAACCTCTTACTACGCTTTACAACAGATCATTGAATGAAGGAGTTTTTCCTAATGCTTGGAAAACTGCAAATGTAATACCACTTATTAAAAAAGGGGATAAATCCATACCATCCAACTATAGACCTGTTTCTCTGCTCAGCTGCTGTGGCAAATTGTTCGAACGAATTGTTTTTAAACATATGTACAACTTTTTCTTAGATAATAACTTGATATACAAGTATCAATCAGGGTTTCTTCCAAATCACTCTACTGTCTATCAGTTAATTGATATTGTTCATCATATCTGCCAATCATTTGATAACAAACAACATTCTTGCATGGTGTTTTGTGATATTTCAAAAGCCTTTGATCGAGTATGGCATAACGGTCTTACTTTTAAACTAAAGGAAAATGGCATTAACGGGCGTCTATTAATATGGCTGACTAATTACCTAAGCAATAGGTGCCAAAAAGTTGTTCTTCGTTCTTCTGTCTCTGCTGTTAGAACAATATCGGCTGGGGTTCCACAGGGATCTGTGTTAGGACCTCTTTTATTTTTAATTTATGTTAATGACATATCTGATTCACTACTAAGCTTAACAAGATTGTTTGCGGACGATAGCTCTCTATACATATCTGCTACTTCCTTAAATGACATTGAAGGTATTTTAAACTACGATCTTAAATTAGTTTCAGCTTGGGCTAAGACTTGGCTTGTTAATTTCAACCCTGCCAAAACTGAGGCAATGATGTTTTCATTTAGAAATCACGACACGAGGCCTAATCTAATTTTTGAAGGTACTGCTATACAATTTGTTAACTCTCATAAACACTTGGGTGTCACCCTGAATTCGAATGGCCAGTGGAATGATCACATTGATAATATACTTCAATCTGCTTCCAAAACAATTGGAATTATGAAAAACATTAAATTCACTTTGAATAGAAAGGCCCTAAATCAAATTTACCTTTCGTATGTACGGCCAATTCTAGAGTATGCTTCTGTTGTTTGGGATGGTTGTTCCGAAAGCTCTGCAGATACTTTAGAAAAACTACAGAACGAAGCAGCCCGTATCGTAACTGGCTTAACCAGATCGGTGTCTCTAGAAAATCTATATCGGGAATGTGGATGGGAATCACTCGTCAGTCGAAGAAAATTACAAAAACTCTGTTTCGTTTATAAGGCATCTCATAACATGGTTCCATCATATATCAGTGATTTATTACCACCGAACGTTAGGGAAATAACCCACTATCCATTAAGAAATGCCGATGATATAGAAGTGCCTTTCTCACGTACTTCAGTCTCCAAAAGGTCATGCATCCCTTCTTCAATAGTACTGTGGAATGCCATCAGTCCAGATACCAGAAATTTAGACACCTTTAGTTCATTTAAAAGGTCGTTACGAAACAATCTTAGTAAGAATAACGTTCCATCTTATTACTATTTCGGAGATAGGTATTTGTCAGTCATTCACGCCAGAATTAGAAACAACTGTAGCAATCTGAATGATGATCTTTTTAATAACCATCTTAATCAAAATCCTTTATGCGAATGTTCACACGAAGTAGAAAATGCTGAGCATTATTTTTTTCAATGTAGATTTTTTCAAAACCAAAGACTTAACCTATTTCGTGCAACACAGATGTACCATCCGCTAAATACCGAAACGCTTCTGTGCGGCAAACAAAATCTAAATGCGGAAGACAATACGATCATATTTGCTGCTGTACATTGTTTTATAAAGCAGTCACGGAGGTTTTAATTATGATTATAGTGTAACTAGCTTTTTTTCCGACCCTTAGTATAATACATGTAGTATACTTTCTAAAGTTTTGCTAAGATGTCTTACTTATAGCGTTAGTTTCATATACTAAGATTTCTTAATTAAGTGTCCTCTGATAGTGCTATATTAGTCATGTTATTCTCTCTCTCTTTTTCTCCCCCTCTTTCTCTCTCCTCTCTCTCTCTCTCTCTCTCTCTCTCTCCTCTCTCTCTCTCTATCTCTCTCTCTCTCCCTCTCTCTCCTTCATAAACACTTCGTTTTTCATACTTTACATATTTTGTTTGCCATTACATGTATATATAAATGCTTTGTATGGGGAGGGTCAATTCTAATGTTGTAAGAACTTGTGACCCGACCCAATTTCCTCTAATATGGAAATAAAATATGTTTAAACTAAACTACCTCTACTGATAGCATTAAATTCCCGCCGTTGTTGGCGTTACCTACTGTTGGTATCGCCTGCTGATGGAATTACCTACGTCGATGGCATTACCTAACTGATAATAATTATTTAAGCTTTTTTGGAAGTGGTGATAAAGTTGGATAATTCTGTGTATGCTTTAAAAGGATTAAATCAGGTTTACACAGCTTTAAAAGGTTTAAATCAGGTTAACTTTAGATTTAATCTTATTTGAGTTCACCTGTGTAAGCCTTAATTCGTTTTGATACTGCCTAATAGATGTGCGCCAGATATGATGGTGTTTAAAAGTAAACAAGTTTATATAGCGACTTATAATTCGAATAGACCCATAAAACAAGAAATTTTATAGGCCCTGAACTAACCAATTTTCTATTGTTATAGCGGTTAGTTTGAAGACTAGAGGGCTAAAAGGGGTGCGCCAGAACCCCCATCCCTTATACATGTACTACTATTTCTTACTTTACATATTCAATTTATGTAAATATTCCTATATCAACAACGTGCCTGTTAGAAAATGCTGCTTGCTTGAGGTTTTTTTTTTAGATTTAATGCAGCATAACTCAGCCTTTCATCATGGTCTACGTAAAATGCGGTTTGTTGTGGAAAACGGTAATTTAGACTATTGATAGGAGTACTACGAGCTCTTTTAAACTTTTTAAAAATATGCAGTAAAACATTTATTCTTTGAAATTTTAATAATCAATAATTCAAGTATATTAGGCCATTTGCTGCTTAATGCAGCGCGAATGCCACGCAGAAAGTCCGTAGAAGAGATTTCTACACGACGTTAACCGTATTTGCATTAAGCTACCATCTGTCTAATTGACTGATACTTTTGATACATTTATAAGTGTCATAACTGTATTCAACGTATTAACTGCTTATATAATCGCTATGTATATACATAAACTTACATTTTCGATCATTGTGGTAACTGCTGCTATAAAATTCAGTCTACCGGTAGAAAAAAAACTTAAGATGAGTCACTGTAGTATTGACAAAGATATAATTTCGTTCATTACTGTCTGTATTTACCCAACTTTTATATATATGCTTAACTCAACGTTATATACATGGTGTTCTGAAATTTGATATTTGCAATTATTTGCCATTGTAAAATGGACGATGGGTATTTTCCAATTTTCCTGCCAATAACAATTTGATACAATTAAGATACAGATATGCAGGATTTGAAACTAATTCAATAGTATGATTATTAAATAACTTGACTTCCTGAAAAATAATAGAAGTCAGGCATGAAACATAATTATAACAGACGACATTGATCAACAACACCAGAAGCACAAATGATACACACTCTCATAAAGACAAACACAATCTTTATATAACCTTTCCTTGCCAATTCACATGGGCATCTCATTAGCTGCGACGTAAAGGTTACTTTAAACCAGTCTCAGTCAAAACCAAATGCATTATAAGGCGCAAAAACGTATGCATGAGTATCAGACAATACGTCACAAACTGAAAAGTAAATATCGATTGCTGGGTCTAGGTCACTGCGACGCTAAAGAGGATAGTTAGGAGTTCAAATCACGAAGCGCGAGGGTATGTTGAAGAAACAGAAATTCTATAAGTACCGTTTCATATCAAATGAAGGGGGCTGATACTAACCAAAATGTAGTAAAACCGAGCAGGCAAACAACATACAAGACGCAACAACCACCAACACAGACATACACAACGACACACCCACATGAAAAGAGAAAGCATTAACAAACACAAATGTACTAGAGATAAACATACCAACTATGAACAAAAGCACAAGTATAAAGTCACATGACAAACACGAATAAATGTGACAAAGAGAGAACCGCTTTGGAACGGCCAGTAGCAAAATCAACACTGGTGTTTTAAACCGGTTTAAGGCCGTAGCAAAAAGAATGGACACGGTATAAGTCCAGGACCAATATTCTAACATGTGTGCTTCTATACAATAGCCCACTACAGAGACATGTAGATTCAATATAGCTATTCAGATTTCACCAGTTTGACGGATCCCAGTTACGTGTCTCAATATGGGATCAATTTAGTCAAAAACTCTCGCAGATCAGTTGATCGACTGTATCTATTTAGTGCTTATATCCATTCGTGCTGACCCCTGTTGTAGTGCACGTTTACAACAGTTTGTATTATGCTCATATCTGAGTGTCCCTAATAATTCCCGACAATAGGCAATGGGTCAGTCCAATGCAATTATAAATTTAATGATTTGATTTTCGAAGTTAACGCTTAAACGATCGGAGACCAACTATGCCATCGGGGGAGAACTTGTTCATTTTATATTTCCCATTCCTGAATAGTAGCACCCTTTGTCGTTTTTATTTCGGTTTTATAATTAACAGTACATTTATTACCAACAAAGTAATATGTTTAATTATTATTATTATTATTATTATTATACCACATTTATATAGCGCTCTTTTCATACAGGATATGTGCGTTCAAAAGCGCTTCACAAAGATATATTTACTGTACAATAATGCGTAAATTACAGAACATTTAAAATAAAATAAATTTAATACTTATATATAGATAAGAATAATAATAAAATAGAATTTATTTAGGACATTGGTAAATAAGCTAATCTTTTCCGTAAGTTTATCGTGTCGTATTATGTTCTATTATAGTGTGTCAACGCACTCAGATTATAAAAAACAAAACTTGAATGCATCATTCTATGCGCAGTGCCAGTACGTCCCATAAGTTTGACCCAGACTCAACAGACTTGGGTACATTCGTTTAACATACAACACTGCACATAAAATATTGCCGGAAAATTGGGTAACAGAACAGATCAATTTGAAGTTCATGCATATAAACTAAGCAATACAAATACACAACTGTTATATACGCGCACTATGCAACCCCTCCAGTCAAACACTATTCGACCCGCTATGGCAATGAGGGAGTACACAGCGTATCATATTTTAATAGAGTTGTAATTGGGTATATCCAAAGTTTAATTACAGAATAAAATGTCTTATTATGGGAACCCAAAAAAGCCCAGCCAAGTAGAGCTAAAGAAGGTATCACGTATACTGTTCCTGCAACATATCCCACCGGCTGCAATGGCAAAGGAATCACATCGGACAAATCGAGACTGACTGAGACACGCGATGCTGCATTAGACCGTACAGGCTTAATTTGCCCGCTGCCCATATATTACACGACCCAGTTCACTGGTAAGCAAACATACGGAAACTGGGTCAGCTTAACAGGAATCCCTGTCACTTGTTAAGGGCAGGGTAGCAAGTCATGCCAGCAAGACTCCCAATGTACCAGCGCGGAATTATACCGTAGAGGGATGCCCTGTTCCACTACGGTGCTCCCTCCGGCATTGGAACTGGAGTTACCAGAGGTACCAAGCATATAGGGATGCCCCGTTTGACAACAGCACTCCCTCGGCCACCGCAACAACTGGACAGCGGAATCCCGCTGACACAACACCCGCACGTTCAACAGCAAGGGGATTCCCTAGAAGTCCATAAAAATATGGATGAGGTTTTTGTTATTCATTTATCTATTTTCTACATTTGTGGAGCATTATATTTGAAAAAAGGGGTTTAAAAGTCCACAGTCATAAGGAAGTGGCAGGATCAACACTCTGTGGCCAATGCAGTAATTATGATAACCGACGATTAGCAGGTACGTTTTCTACACTGCCCTAATAATATATGTTGAAGAAATGTGTTTTCAGAGATTTTTTGAAACATGCCAGTGAGCTTGCATCTCTAATTCCTGATGGAAGAGCATTCCAGAGTTTGGGAGCTGCATGCATGAAACTTCTCTCACCGTACTTTACCTTACGACTTTTTGGTACAACCAACGACAAAGAACTACTTGCTGATCTTAATTCTCTGCGGGGCCTGTACACGTCAAGCGTGTCGACAATGTACTTGGCGGATTCATTGTGCATGGCCTTATACGTAAGTGTCAGAATTTTGAATTCAATCCGATGCTGAACCGGAAGCCAGTGAAGTTCTTTCAAAACCGGCGTGATATGATTATATCGAGAAGTCCTTGTTATGATGCGGGCTGCTGTGTTTTGCACTCTTTGAAGCTTCCGCAGTGTTTTGTTTGAAATTCCATGCAGCAATGAGTTGCAGTAGTCTATCTTTGATGTAACCAGAGAGTTCACCAAAGTCTTGGTAGCAGCAGGCGAGAGATACTTTCTTATATGACCTATTCGTCGGAGCTGTGCATAACTAGACCTACACACGGAATTGATGTGTGATGTCATATCCATTTGTGAATCGAGCCATGCGCCGAGATTCTTTATACACAGAGATGGCTTGATTTTAGAGGTTCCTACTTGCACATTAATCTCTTCAGGTACTTCTGTGTTTTTAGTATGAAACAGTATGACCTCGGTTTTGTCAGTATTGAGCTTCAGCATGTTCTGGTGCATCCAAGACACTAGCTCCTTGAGACAGTTCTCAACTCGTGATAAAGCTTCCTGTTGACAGGAAATGTCCTTGGGCTTAAATGATAGGTATAATTGTGAGTCATCGGCATAAAAATGTAGGTTGAGCCCATGGGTTCTGCATATTGAGCCTACAGGTTTTGTGTACATGATGTAGTGCTTCGGTCCTAGGACCGATCCCTGTGGCACGCTATATCTCATGTTAACTGGAGTGGACAATTCCCCATCTATTGACACTTTTTGATAGCGGTCATTTAGATAGGAGGTCATCCACTCAAGAGGTTTCCCAATGATTCCGAAGTCTCTTTCCATGCGTTTCAGCAACGTTTCGTGATCGATAGTATCAAATGCAGCCGATAATGAGTTAAGGTAGTTTACTTTGGATTAATCTATTTGACAATTGTTTAGTCTAGTACTACGCGGTATCTGTACATAATTTGCATACTAGTTTTAGGTTATCACTTTTCTATTTCTTCTTAATTATGTACCGCATGAAAAACTTCGTACTATACACTAGGATCAATTAATATAATGCAAATGTACTTGTGAATAGGAAAAACTACCGACCAAACTGCGTTTATTTATGTGGACGATTTGCATGGTGTACAAGCTGGTATGACTGATACTTGTGCCGTATTTCATATTTCTTACAAGTGGAAGCTCATTTCCTTGCTGTGTACACGCTGTTTCGTTGATATAGCGCCATGAAACATGAAGTAAATACCACACGTATAACAATATAAAGAGTTGATATTGATATGTGCAAGACAGCTGAACCATATCGACAAACTCTCTGATAACATATTACCCGTCTACGGAGTGATACGGTCTTACCAGACGGATACTGGACTAGACCAGATTTCGATTTTTATCTCGGACTGGTAATAAAACCTAGTGTATAATGCTGTTTTACATATATTTGAATACATGCAACGCAGAGTTTCTGGTATGGAATATTTCGTACCATTTTAATTTGGACAGTCACTGCAAGCGGAATAATATTTGGGATCGTTTTAGCTTAGATAGTTCCAGTATGTTTTTTCAGACGCATGGCATCATCGGTGGTTCAGCATGCTTTTATCAATCCTATCACTGTTTATTAATGAGATAATGACATCATGGATATTTCTTAGCTGACTGGTTTCAGATAAACACCGATTATCCCGATCTAGATTATATCATTAGCCTATAGACCAGATTGTGATCAGACGACTCCCATAGCAGCAATTTAAACTGGGTTTACCTTGTTTACAAAGGCGAAAAAAGGCGATTATATTAAGGAAAGGACTAAACGTTTTAACGTACCATGGTCAAACAGATATATTTCACATTTATATAAAAGATAAGATAGTATCCTACTACAAATCAATGAACCATTGACTTATCTTAAAACGTCTCTTTAATTATCGTCATCATGTCATCTCAACATTCATCGGCACTATATGACTTATTCAATGTCGCAGTGCCTTAAACCCCAACTCACTCACTCATTCACTCACTCTTTAATTAAACCTTTTAGTGTCATACCTGTTTGTGTAAACACTCTGTAAACGTTGTGTGAAATTGTATGAGAATACAATGTCTTAAAGTAGTTTAGTAATAAACAAAAGATTTGTATATTGTTAATTAAATTGGCTGTTGATTTCAAGGTAGACGACAAAGGTTGTTTTACAACCTGCATT
Organism: Azorinus chamasolen; assembly: GCA_963576725.1. Taxonomy (NCBI): domain Eukaryota; kingdom Metazoa; phylum Mollusca; class Bivalvia; order Cardiida; family Solecurtidae; genus Azorinus; species Azorinus chamasolen. The sequence continues at coordinate 35,780,085 of OY755250.1, read as the reverse complement.
TATCACCTTGTTGCAGTAGATGGCAGTTAAATTTAAGAGTGAGAGGTGAATGTCGATAATAAAACATAGAAATAGTTCTCGGAAGTTTTGTGATATATGTAGCCTTACTGAAGAAGTTTAACAGTTGAAACTAAATTAAACCAATCAAAACATTTTAGCAAATAATAGGTTAGACCAAATAAGTTGAGAAATACAAAGCCCATACGATGTAGGACGGGGAACATCTCCATCTGAAAAAAGATAATTAACAGTTTTATAATTGAAACCTTCCCTTTTATCGTATATTTTGGACGAAACTTTCTCATTTGTGATGGACACGATTCAAGTATAACAAGGCAGCTATATTGTCAGATTGATTCGCTTTGTTCCTTTGTGTCAATTGCAGAAATAATATTTACAAAATAAGGACTGTATATCCCAATGCAGAAAATGTATGGTTAGTTACAGTGTTGCGTGCCACTTATTCTGCCATCTTTACGAGCCAATACATTTTACAACATGGAAAAAGTATTTGAAAATGACTCTACTTGTGTACTCAACGGAATGATAGAGATGGTGTTAACCATTCACAATCGATGTCATTTTCAGAAAGCAATCATTATATATAGAGTTCCAATTGGGTCAGTGCCTGGATTAATTTCTATTATGTTTAACAAAGTACTTGAAATCTACACTAACGTAGATTCAGAATGTTAGGATTATGTTTGCATACATGGCAAGCGATATTGATCCAGCAGGATTTCTCTCAGCTGCGTATACTCCGTTTGCAGTATACTTATTGGCATATATGTAGAGTCAATGTTGAGCTTGTATCATTCAAACCATTATTGCATACTAATGGTTTATTGTCTGTTAATCTGCTTGAGTTAAAACTTTCTCAGAGCTCAAACTGGCATGGCAGAACCGCCTGTCGATAATTAATTGATTTATATGTATTCAGAAACATGATAATTGATATATATATACCTTTTAGAGGGCTCCCTTGATGTAGATCAATATTATATACATGAAGGAAAGGGTAACTTACACCATTACATGTATAGTGTAACTGTTTTTCTTTTCTTTCTTTAAAATCCTACCATAATATTTGAATTTTGTTCTGTATGAAATGTATATTTTAGGGCATTTTATGAGGTAGTTTGTTTCACTATTGAGTTACCCTCGTTAAATAAAGTATGTATAAAGTTTGGACCCAGATGAACAAAGAGTAACTCGAGGTATCTTCAGAGCTTAATTAGCTTACACTCACAGAAATGAATGAAAACTTATTGTTTGAAACAGGGGACAATTACTGAGATACATATTTCCTCTTGTTTACAGTAATGACAGCGTGGCAAATTGATGTCTTAAATAAGGTTTTTGCGCGTGTGTACATCAGCCTGAATCGGGGGTCAAAAGGCATCTATACTCAAATTATACTCAATTGCTTACATTTACTATTGTATAAATATTTACATAAACGTCTTGGATACGTTACTAGAGGTTCATTTATAATAACATTTTGGGCACCATGTTACTCAGACCTTAACCAGGATCCAAATGCGTGTCTTTACACACTACCCACCATTGTTGTCGATGTATATTTAATTGCAGCCGAATTTTATTTGATGCTAATCCCAACATGTTTTAAGGTAGAGGCAAAGTAGACAAGTCCACGTTTACAATTAAACGGCATTTTCTATTTTGGCAGTAATGTCGACATAATCATGTTGTGTCGTAATAGTTATAGTAGACAGTAAAATATGTATCAAATAATGAACAGCACATTGTACTATAGCTACATCCTATGACGTAAATTGTCATTGTTACTGTATAAGGTGATAAAAGCTATAGTTCTAGCAATGATTAATTTTGTGAAACAGCATGCATAAACGGATTGTGGAGTCAGGTGCAAGAACAAATTAGTAAACTTGATGTGGACACTAGACGTATATAAATACCCGCCATGCTTAGTAATGCTGTTAGAATGTTGTCGTTTTGATGCGTTCCTTAAATGAACGACGAAATAACATGATCTCCGGCGATATGGGAAAGTTAGAGTTTATGCTTCTAAGCGTGTTAGATTAACACCGTGTACATTAGAAAGTAATATTCAATGCTATAATTAGACTGAACATTGAACAATACGTCATATATCGATTTTAGATCGCTAATACACTGACAGATACAAACAATACGATGCATATTCACAATATATCCTCTGCGACTCTGTCTTATTATGTCTCCGACTCACAGTCAGTTTTTTTTGTTTGCACATACTTTGTCCACTTGTTTCATCTGCCCGGGCATCTGTCATAAATCTGGCTGTTTTTTATTTTTTTGAGAGTTGTTTTGGCAACCAAGTGCGAGTACATTTGAATGTAGCACATGCCCGTACACAGCGAATGCCACGTAAAATGTTTAAGTAGCACACTAACTGAGCGGTTGAAAATGCATATACGTCTGCAGTAATTTTAACACACTGCTGCAATATGAATCAATTGTAAATACTAAATGATCTAACACAGGTGTTAGTGCTAAGCACGGAATTGTAAAATGCAATCTAAATGAGCTGTTAACAATGCCACAATATGTATGTGCAACTTTGGGATTACTCCTATCAGTGTGTCCAATTTTATATAATATAACTTCAAATATCATTGTTGTTTAAACATAAATCATGTCACAATAAAGAAACTAATTCGTCAGGATTTCAGTAGGTACTATCACTATGAGTAATGTTGTATAATATCATCCTTTGCATTTCCACCATGAAATGTACCAGCATAAATTTAATGCCATTATGTGTACTTTCCATTTTATTTAAGACACTGAATCGACGCTATTTTAATAATTGGCAATATGTCTAATTGAAATCACTCCTTTCTTTACTCGACATATTTCAGTTTGTTTGTTTTTTCAGATTCCAATAACAAGTTTAACTCTTTGTTTGATAGCTGCTGCAGTCAGTGTGACAGGTGACCTTTCTCGACATGTTATTCTTTAAATTATCACGACAAAGGTTAACCAGCAAATTGATACTAGTTTAACGAAATTGTATGCAACTGAAATTCATTTAAATAGACCATGTGATCGTATACTACTCATCTAAGAACTAAGAATAAGTTTCCGATAGATTTGCTAAATGTTTATATTAAAGAATGCCAGGTAATATCCTATAGCATTGTTTTATTTTAGCAATATGCCATAACCGTAATTAATGAATGACACAATTCAAGATGACAATTACATATTTTTGTATATAATACGAACATAAGTTACAATATAAAATGTCTGTAGATAGTTTGTCATACGCATTCAAGTTATAGAGAGGATTCTGACACGCATGTGACAGCATATATGTATTCGTATTAACTTTGCAGCGACATCATGCAACGTAAACGTAGCTTGTTCATGCTGCAGCGAGAGCAGTGGTAACGTCTGTCATGGACCCCGTGAGGGCGGGTACTGGGGTGCAAAGTGCATACAGAGGTGTCCTGATAATTGCGTATCATGTGACCAGTTATTTGGGAAAACAAATAAATGTTTCAGTTGTATTGATGGTGTGTTTGGACTTAACTGTAGTGAGACTTGTTCGAAATGTATCAGCTGTGAAAAGCATACAGGAGCTTGTACAAGATGTGCAGATGGATTTTACGGTACGGAGTGCCAAGGTAGATGTCATGTAAACTGTTTGGATTTGCGATGTGATGTTACCACTGGAAGATGTAACCAATGCAGCAGCAACGTGCATTTTGGTGATATGTGCAGTCAGAATTGTTCCGACACTTGCGCTGGGTCCGCATGTGAGAGAGACAAAGGCAGATGTCACATATGCATTGACGGTTACTACGGCGAATATTGTAACAATGTCTGTAACCGAAACTGTCTCGGGAAACTCTGTGACAGGTCATGTGGTATTTGTAACGAGTGTGTCGAAGGAACATTTGGATTGCACTGTACCGGAACATGCCCCTCCACGTGCAAAGGTGATGTATGTGACCGTGATCTAGGAACTTGTTCAAATGGATGTATTGATAATGCCATTGGTGACAGATGTGATGAGTGCCAGGATGGATATTATGGTGCTATGTGTGACTATGCTTGCCCTTCAAATTGCTTAAGTAGTGGCTGCAACCTCACAAATGGAGAGTGTTTATCTGGTTGCAAACCTGGATATTCCGATGCTACATTCTGCTGTGTTAACAACTTGAATTGTGATTCCTGTGCATCACAGATTGAATGCACAACATGTACGAAGGGCATATTTGGTAAGGAATGTGAGCACAACTGTCCTGGTAATTGTAAAGGTGGATGCGACAAATCTACCGGAGAGTGTGCTTATTGTCCAATACATTTCTATGGACCCAGATGTGAAAATACCTGTTCTGATACATGTTCGACGACTGACGATCAAATTTCGCGTTGTATGTACGATAACGGCGATTGCAAGTTTGGATGTAAACCTGGTTACTATGGTAAAACTTGTGAAAGTGAATGTTTTGATATGTGTGGTAGTAGCTGCTATCAGATCTCAGGGGAATGTCACAGTTGCAAGTATAACCGGTTTGGACCGTTTTGTGAACACCCCTGTTCCAAGAATTGTGTTAGCAATGACGAATCGGCAATATGCAATGAAACTACTGGCAACTGTTTGAATGGGTGCTTGGATGGTTTCTATAATGATAAATGCGATCAAAAATGCAGTCCAGCTTGTTTGAAAATGGTATGCAACATAACAACAGGACAGTGTAACGACGGATGCGTTTTGGGATTTTCGGGAGCGTTTTGTACATCGAACGCACATTACACACCAAGTACATCGGACACACAGTTATCGGATAAAGTTTATTAGAAATTGCTCGCCTTAACTTTTTAATCGACAACTATAAACATTTCATCTTATATGAACATTATCTATGAAAGAATGAAGTATGCTACTTCTTATTATAATCACTATGTCAACCTGCTGTAAGGATTTTACAGTGCAGGTAGTAAATTTACAGTGCAACTTTGAACAACTCATATATAAACACATCAATATAGATTACTGCTAACTACAATGGCAATTTCACCAGTATTGTATGGTTTTGTTTGTTTAGAATCTGAAGCCGATATATCAGTCATAGTTAGTGTATCAGTCGGAGTAGTGGCGGCCCTATTGATTGGATCAATTGCCGGTGTTTGTGTATTCAGGAACAGGTTAGTAAATATTTTGGAATTGACCTCCATACTGCAGATCCTAAAACAGAGCCCACTATTGTATTGGTCATTGCAATTGTTATTTGATCAAATTTGGGTGAAGGTTTTAAAATAAATAACCATGGTTTTGCATTCATTACAGGATTTTAAGCAAAAATAAGGGGATCAATGCAACGGGAACTGAGACTTCTTACGACGATTTGCAAGTTGGCTTAAGAAATACTGAATCCACGTATTCATGCATTTCTCGTGACCCCCGTGAGTATTACAAGTTTTATTTAGAAATATGTTCAGTTGTTTAACGCGATAATGATATTTAATAACAGACGAATAGAACATATTGCAAAATTGTTCATCAGAAAGCAACAAATTCGTCATCACTTATGCCTTAGCCGTGCTTTACATTACATAGTGTATACCTTGGATATAATTCTACTAAATTTAAATATACTTAGGATGATTTTATAGAACAGTCTTGACTATACGAAGTCCATTCTCGTTTTCGTATGACTACAGTGAGAATCGTACACAAATATGGTTTTCAAACAGTTAATTCCAGGTGCATATGACAATAAGTATCAAACATGTTCCTACCTCATTCGTCATTAAATATATCGTCGTCTTATTTCCACAGTGACATAAGAGACGTTTTAGCACTTTTTAGAAATGCTGGTTTGAATGTTCTACAGATCATAACGTTTTATTACATCGGCGATATTTGCTAACATGTAGCATACACAATCATTTTGTATGCCAGATTTAAACAAATATTAACGGTGAAATAAAAACGAACGTCCTGTCGAAAATTCAAGCCAACATGTCTGAAAATTCCAGAAACGTCTCTTATTTCATTGCGACGATATGCATGATACGGACTACCGGCCGAATATATTAAAACATAAACTTCTGTATGTCAGTGAGTTGTTAAAGAAACATATTCATACGTTTGCAGGTAATACCGACATCGAGAGTCGAGTTTACGTCAACACGAGCATATATCAAAGCAACAATGGTGATTCAGATGTTACGGAAACCACGCCAACTTGACTATTATGTTGATTGATAGACATGAAACAATCATGTGTGATGCATAAGATGTTGTAACTACATATTGAATATTAGGAGTTCAAGCTTGCGGACAATATATCATATTTTAACAGTACATATATGATTGTGAGGGCGCAGGTATAGGCTTAAGCTTTTCGAGGAATATATTACAATCACACATTACATTTGGTGTTATTTGGTGAAAATCTGATCCTAGTCTACTTTATTTGCCAAAGTAAGTAATGTGTTACAAGAACAATATGTAAAACGGTCGACTCAATGAGACCCTGAAGAGGAAATACCAGTCATGGTGATACCAAAGATCTGTTTCCGATTTTCTGATATTACTATCAGTACAAGAAAAAACAAATTGTAAGTTCAATAAAGTTCCTCCATCTGTTGACTTTAGAGATTTCCTTACGTCCATATAACATAATTTCGACGATGATATTAGTTCGATACATAAAAAACGTAGACACCGTCAATAATGTCAAATCGTGCAAAAGTTACAGCGGATAACCTGGAGTCGTATTCATAAAGCTCCTAAGGGGAAACTTCATAAAATTCGTTGTCTCTTGAATAATCTAGATAAGTTACGACTTATGTTCCAATCTCAGTTCTGTTGAATATATATTTCCATAGTTATTGCCCTTTAACTTATTATTTTCTTCAATTTGTTAATTTTCCAGACTTATTTTCGGAAGTGATTAGAGATATAATTTTAAAATATAGAAAGCGTCTAGATCGCGATGTGTAATAAAAAGTGTTTTCAGCATGTATATCGTCAAACGCATAACTACACATGGTGAATGCACATGGCTAACCCGGCAAAATATGACAATCATTGATGTACAGTAAAACCGCGCTAATACAACCGCTCAGACAATTCTGGACGTTTAAACCTGGAAGTAGCTGACTTCAGGGCAACATATATACAGGTGCAATCGGCTGTAGTTTTTATTTACATTTTCGAGACTTTACTGTGATTTATTGGTTCTATATTTCTTTCCTGAATTTCTTTATTATTTAATCTAGCCTTTTGTTTATGTGTTATGTTTTCCTTTTTTAATTAAGTGTATGTGATTATTTCTGACTTCATGTATGCTTTGTTCAATTATTTCGAAAAGGCTTTGAATCTTATGCGAACTACATATGATTTCACAAAGTCAATGTGCCTGTAGTACTCAAATATCATGGTAAGCCACAACAGTCTTTACATTGATGTTTTCCTCGTTTAACATGTGGTTAATTAATGTGTGCGTTTCAATCACATTGACTCACGCCATTTTTTGAACTGCCACTTGCCAAGTTATTGCTGTGATATAGTGAAACCGGAGTGAACGAACGTTTGTCAACGACCCTAAAACACGTGGAAATTTGAGAAAATCATTGATGGACAATATATTGACTTTCAATAGCCGAAAGAATTACAAAATTATCATTTAAATTGTAAAAGTTACAGTCATATTTGTACTCGTGGTACACGGATATCCGTTCTGTTAGTTGGAACCCTTGTTATTGTGTAGAACATATAGACCCCCATGAAGCGGTCCAGATCCCTGTGGTTTCAATAGTACAGTAATGGTTTTATACATCAATAAATAATGATCATTGTTGATAATAAACAGTCATGAAATAATATACGAGTCGGTTAAGAGTTCCTTTCAGCAACAGTTTAAATATGTTTTAACATACACGAATAACTACAAAGTTGATCGTCGCACAAGCACTATACGAGTATACGTATATATATTATGTGACTCTCGTAATAAACTGTTCTGTAAATAATAATAAGTATTTTAGCAATTTATTTAAGAACCTTATATGTAAACAGTCTATGCGAACGTTGTTTAGATTCCACATGGCAGGCATTACTTGAAAAGTGTAATTTTATTTGACCGGATAGAAAGCATATGCTGATTCTGATAATTTTTGTCATCTGATATACCCGTTATAATTAAATATATATTCATTATATAAATCGAGTCATTATTTTCAAAATTGCTCTTTAAATTTGGAAAGAAAGCGGCAATCTTTCGAAACAGTGTGAGAAACGAATACAAATTCAATGGATATGAGATCGGTGCTTTAGCAATGTTTACCGGACCAGATAAATGTTAACATCATTGCCAGAGGTCATGTGAACTAACATATACGAGAGGTAATGCATACATTCGTTGACACATGTACAGGTATATGAAAAAAAACACACACACAAATTTGTGATTGATTTATAATGAACAACCACATTAGGGGGGGGGGGGGTTCAGAAAATATCAACATATAAGAATAATTATAACAATATAAATATAAGAAAAATAATTATAAATAATGAGTAATCACAGTAAATCTGACCTTCTTATCTTGTACTGTTATTTCAAACCCTAATAAATGAAGTCATATATATATCTTTTTCGCATGACTACAGGTTAATGTTTATGGCATAGACCGTTTGAAAGATAAAATTATTCAGACTATTATATTAACCGAGACAAATATGATCTTCAGTTTGGTAGATAAATAAATTATCATCGGCATTTTTCGCTATTGAAGAGGCCTACATACGTCTCGCATTTTTATGATGACAATGCCAAGTTCCATATCGTGGTGTGGAAAAACTAATTAAATCCATCGTAGAGAATGATACGCATACTAGCCTGTTAACCCTGCAAGATAAGTCGGCATTTCTATCGTGTTTCATCAGTAAAATTGCGCTAATAGAAAATAAATTGTTGCGGCACTGTGGGTATAAAAGCGAAACTAGACATTGCGAAATTCTATACGGATTACGCGGATCGGTGTCGATATAAAGATTGCCCTCTCCCTTCCTGTCGGCGGAAAGGTAATGGGCCGATGAAAAAACAACACAACAGGTTTTCTAGAAGGGAATTCCTTGCTATCGGCGGCAATTGATCATTGAGAGGGGGGGGGGGAATAGGCAAGCTATTGCTGCTTTAGAAACGCCAATGTGTTGCGCAAACAATGTTTGGCTAGACATCGGGCATGACGTTCATATACGCGGATATAAGTGAAATGCTTTTGTGGCTGGTTTTAGACTGTGCAACTCATACCCGCGGATATGAACATCTTATCCGGTCATATCCGTTGTTTATTGATACCGATATTCATTCGCGTTGTTTTTAGTTTATTCAGTTCAAGCTTTTAAAAGGTTGATATTGTGTAGACAAGTAGTAATTACAGACGGGTTTGCTCTGATCTGGATTGCCGCCCTTATCTTGCGGTTGCGTTGATCATTTTCTGTGTCTAATATAAGTGTCGAGGCCCAGTTGATCACGTGATTCTTCTGTGCCATATGATATGTTATTGCACTCTTGTGGAATTCAGTCTTTGACTGTTTCCTTTCTGAACGAGTATACGTCCTTATCATGTTAACTCCTACGTCCTTTCTATGTTCCCCGAGTCTCGTTTTCAATTTTCTGCCAGTCTCCCCAACATAACTTTTATTGCAATTTCCACATTCAATTTGGTAGACTACATTGCATGTTTCTGGTTTGTCTATTTTGTCCTTTGGGTGCACAAGTATATGTCTGAGCGTCTGGTGGGGCTTTTGGGACACCGCTATCTTGTGGCGTCGCAAAACCGGTTGTAGGGGCTCGGATACTCAATTTATATATGGGAGGACAACAACTCCTTTGGATGTCTCCCTATCACCACTTGTCTCTTCCCTTGTACCTTCTTAACTTTGTATTTCACTCTCTTGAATGTCCAATCAGGGTACCCACACTTTCTTAAGGCAGCCTTGATGTGTGCCTCTTCTTTCACTCTGTCTTCTGATTCAGTAATTACAGTATTACACCTGTCAAACAATGTTTTGATCACCCCGAGTTTATGTTGTAGCGGGTGGTGGGACTGAAAATGTAAGTACTGATCAGTGTGTGTCTTTTTCTGTAAACGAGGACCTTCATGGAGCCATCGTGTTATCTCACGATTAGGGTGCCTAGGAACGGGATACTGTCCTCGGTTTCCTCCTTGTAAGTAAACTTGATGCTACCAGTCTCATCTACTCCATTAAGGTGCTCCGTGAGCTGTTCTACCTTCACTCTTCTGATGATCTCTAGTATATCATCAACGCAGTTTTGGTGCACAATCAAGAGGAACTGTCACTATAGCGTTCTGTTCTAGGAACTCCATAAATAATGTAACTACGATAGGAGATACGGGGCTACCCATGGCGGTGCAAAAGTTCTGTTTATATATGAATCCACGGAACGAGAAATATGTGGTTGTGAGCACGAACTGTAGAAGCTCAATAATACCCTCTACTGTAAGTTCGGTTCGGTCTTTGGAAGAATCGTCTTTAGTGAGTATGTCCCTTATGATCGATAGGGATTTGTCTATTGGGGTATTAGTAAAAGGTGACACCACATCGTGTGAGTCGAACATCTCCCCTTCATCTAGCATAACTGAATCTAAATCCTCGCATAAATGCTTTGAGGTTTTTTTACATGATGGCAGGTGTTGTCAACCAAGGGTTCCAGAAGATCAGCTTAAGATGTATTGTAACCAATGGATCCTGTATAGTCCACTATGGGTTTCAAAGGAGTGTCTTTTTTATGTATATTGGGGGTACAATAGTCGTACTATTTGGGTGTGATTTTCCTATCTTCTCTGAGTCTGGTGAGGGACCTAATCAGCTTTCTTTTGTACGATGTAGTAGGATCTGTGCTCATTTTTTATATGTTCTGTCGTCCGATAGCATATCACATACATTATCTTCTTAGTCTTTCACATCCATCACTACCGTAGCCCTGCCCTTATCTGCTGGGGGAATCATAAGTTCTTTTTGTTTAGATAACACAGACAGTGCTTCCTTCTCACCCTTTGATATGTTCTGTTTTGGATCCTTGGTGTTTTTAAGTATTTACGTGACTTCAGATCGTAACTGTTCTGCTTCCCCTTCCTCTAATTTGTACGCAGCTTGTTCGGTGGCGATCACGAAATCTTTCACCGAGACTTTTTGCGGTAACCGGTCATATACACATTCGCCCAAGCCTTTACTTTCACTTTGCAAACTATCCAATTTCCGTGAGGTAACCCTGATCTTTTCAGGCAATACTCCCTTCCGAGCTTTCTCAATAATATTCCTCGCATTCTGAGTGTTGATCGGGCACTTGATCCGTAAACTAGGGGAGTAATCTCCTCGTTTTGCACCGCAGTGAGAACACTAATTGGTTCTTTTGTCGCGCGATGTTTCTTTGGTTTTTATCCCATTTCCTTACATATTTCACAAATTCATGGCCATACTCCGATCGAAGATTTGTAAAAAGGTTTATTTAGCATGTATTATAATCAATTTTGAGAGTTCTTATGCACTGCTAAAAGAGGTATATTTACAGTTTCGTGAACTGGACTATTCACTTGTTCACTGGCGACTGAGCTGTAGTCTATGGGGTGTTACTTTCGTTTGTTACTACCGGAAGTGGCAATGAACAAAGGATGTACAAGGTTTACACATCTTAAATCTAAAGCCGTAATAAGGTTTTGACCGGCTTGTTTAATTTGAGAATGCAAATTAGGCATAACTTTTCTCAAGAATTTTCAAGAATGCCATCATTACATCACTGCTTTGGATATTTCTCACCAGAAGTAAGACCGAAAGGTGTTAGCAATCCCATATACACTCTCATTATTTCAACCATTATTCTAGGGCACATAATCATATCTGAAACAAGCGCTCCTAACGTATAGACGATAGTTCGTTCAAAGCTTTTGACACATTAATTGTTTAAGTATCTGACACATTGGATCCTGATTAAATGTCGAGAATGCCTAAGTCCTATACGCAACGTACATCACTTTATTTGTACCATAATACCCTGCCAATAGAAGTATTGAATATGTATACGTGGATGGACGGGTGACCGATCCGTTTTCAAATATAACTTACTTTATAAACAAGAATATGTTATCATATGCATATATTTATCCAAGGTGCTATGTAAACTCTTCGTCTACTAAGCATGAATGTATGTTCAGTTAACCAACATCTATGCCGAAAAACTTATGGGTTATTTACGTTGGGCGCCAAATGTAGCATGGGGAAAAAGTTGTGACTCGACTGGGACTCGAACCCAGGGCCTCTGGCTTACCATGCCAACATTCTACCGACTGAGCTACCAAGCCACACAGTAAAGCCTATCAACTTATTTCACCATAATCTCTACCCGGCTACAACAACAATAAAATTGTAGCAGACAGCAAGGTTGTAAAAGGTATATGCTATGATAAACGCAAATTATTGAGTATTGTTATATATTGTTTCGAGTAAGATTGTATGTATTTAAAAATACCGTTGACGATGTTGAAGAGACATATTTAGTTTTCTTGTATAAACGTCTTAAAGAAAAGATACCCTTGCATTAATCCTTAAACTAAAGCAGTCTATAGTGTTGTCATAATTATTATTCATTCCTTCATTTCATTCCCATAATGATATAGAAATAATAGGTACCTTAAAGCAAAGACTGCAGGTATAGTCCAGCAGAGAATAAGATGGACATTTTTCTGCCTGATTATTGTTAAGGAGATCATATGGAATGATACTAGGCCGGCTGCCACTTTGTTACCCTTGGGTATTTTGTAATATTCAAGATGGCGGCCAATACAGCTTAGACATGTTTAAATTGCACTTTTATCTGATGGATAACGTTAAGTGTAGTCAGAGAATAAGGGCCTCTGGCTTACCATGCCAACATTCTACCGACTGAGCTACCAAGCCACACAGTAAAGCCTATCAACTTATTTCACCATAATCTCTACCCGGCTACAACAACAATAAAATTGTAGCAGACAGCAAGGTTTACTGACGACAATATTTAGCAGCGAATTAATTAATCTGTATACCCGTATCTTAAGCCTGCTATCTAAACAATTGAATTCAGGAAGTTACACGATTTTGTGCTGCCCATTTATATACTCATGAACTGTTCAAATTCGTTTGAACTTAATGTACAAATGCATGGGTAGTAGTCGGCGAGGGGTTAATGAAGACATTGAACCATAATTATGTTATTGTATTATTGAATTAGATCAAATTTTAAACAGACACTATTGTAAATAACAAGGTAAATGTCGAACTTGTACAATACACTCCGTTCAAATTATCCTAATAATAGCTTACATTTAATGAAATTTATGAATTTAAGAAAGCGACTGCGTTCAGTCGAATAAGCACGGTGTATCATTTATAACAAAGTACCCCTTAGCATAATGAACAAACTGTGTTTGCTTGAAACAAACAGTGATTTTCCAAAAGGTTACTATAAAAATATATTTATATTAGTGGGCGTCTTACTCATGCAAATAGGTTACCATTATTCTGGAAAATACACTTAGTATTTGTGTCCGCCTCGTGCCTTCACTAACAGGGTTTAAGATGGATATTTAGTATGCTGAGCACATGCCTTTTACGGGAATTTGCATCTGAATAAATGTCTAAACGTTCACAACACTACATGCTATTACAAATAAATTATCATTTAAAACATCTTTAGAGCCCATTAAACTTTAGGCAGGATTTTCATCTAGATTTAATGGTATAACATTAAAATGACCGATTAATAGGTAAACATTTGATCGCATTTGAATGGTCCCTATTTTACATATTTTAATGGCATCCTTATATATCCCTGACAAACCTGTTAATATCATCATCTTAAAAGGATGTTAAAATAAAGAGGTAATGGCCATTATCATGATAATTTAAATAAAAAATAAAGCGGTTAATTGGGTTAAATACCCATTAACTCCCGCTGAAAATAATTAATGGCAATTATTTTACTGGCATAGTTTACAACTGTTATTTTAAATCAGCTCAGTTTCTGTAGACTGTATTTTTTATCAGACACTATATGGTATCTATTAAAAAGGACAAACTAGTATGCCCAATTCAACTTCTCCAAACACAACTTCTAGCATGGCGCTTACATATCAAGAATAATGTTAACCTGCATTAGCCAATTACTTATAGTAGTACACAGAACAACATAGAGAATGGATTTGAATATGTCAATAATCGATATTTTTAAAAATAAGATAATGCTTTAAGTTTTCACTGTACGTTAGATCATATATTTTTATATACGGAATCTTTTTTTATTCCTCATACCTAACTTATTTGTTATAAAAGTCGCTTCTTGTACAAATAAAAGGGAGGTAATTATAACAGTTGTAACAAAGTATTAGTTTTTTAAGGATGAAGTTTTTTGCATAGCAAACCAATAACACCTTGATCGTTCTCCTAGTATCATTGACATCTAAACATATTCTACACAGTTTATCCATGTCCCCTTTAATAATGTCTATTAATGCATATTTATAGAAATGTAAGACACTCATAAACATATATAGAATTAAGAGTAATGTACTTAAGAATAATATAGTTTCCCTCATATTGATGCCGCTGGAAAAAGGTTCCCATTTGAAACCAATGATAAACAGACCAGTTTGCTTTTGAAACAGGAGCAACTGGTATATTTATCACATACACCAGTTACACAGCTACAGTTTTCTGAAGTTTCGTTTGTCCAAGTAACCTTCAATTTGATTTGGTTGGTTAGTTTTATATATTTTAATTGGCAATAATGATAGACATGCCATTAATTGGTCATTAAGCAAAACATTTCTATATAAAAAATAACAACAATTACAACTTCATTTGGCATTAAAATATGTTTTGCTTTTTCATGGCCATGAAAGAGAGTTCGAATCAGTTAATGGGCAATAAAAAAGTGGGTTGGATATTCATAGCCATTAAATAGAAATGGATGCATTTAATGGGTATTAATAAACATGGTCAAAAGGTTATCAATGGCCATGAACAAAATATGGTATTTTAAGGGGTTACCCCATTAATGTTTCAAATACTGTTAAATGACTATTGCAGGAATTAATAGGGGAATAATGGGGATATTAATGGATATTACAGTTTAATGCACATTTTATTATATAGTAACTATATTTTAATGGCATGTGTATGCAGTAGTGTTAAAGATTAATCAGTTTTAGATCTAGCTAGTCAGCACCCCATCTACATAATTATTCTAAACTCTTTCAAAATGTCAATACAATTCGTCTGTATCATCATTATAAAATTTGTTCAGCATTCAAACACGGATTGCGGAAAAAGCAAAGGTGAGGTCACATATGAACAACGCAAATGAAAAAAAAGCCACCATTTTCCTTCATATTGTTTTCAAATACAGCCGGAGTATCATAGGCTCTTGAGAAGACGATGATTGAATTTGTCCGGCTCGCTCGTAGCATACTAAAATTGAAGTTAGATAAACATCTGCCAGGTACGCCTTCCGTGTATAGATAGCATCTGTAATTTGCAACATAATACGCGGAGTACAACACAGATGATCGAGTTCATACGGTGAATATATACACATATAATGTCCTTATTGTACTTCATAAACTTTTTAGTCTAAATAATATGATTATCTGGACTGCTTGTGTTATATGACTTTTATCTAAATCCTCTATTGATTCTATACGCATTTATATTCGCACTACTAACACCAATATGCAGACGTGTAATTTGTTCAAAAGTTTCAAAGCCGTCAACAATACCAGCACATGTACATGGCATAACCTGACTAAAGTCATCGTTTTGAGATAACGTTACCGCTACAGTTTTCCATAGACTTCATATTTATGCGAGACGTCCATTAATGGTTTACTACTGATAAACGACGGAATAGTTTTTCAATACAAATTCGAGTTAAAACGGTATAATGCCGATTGAATTGAAAACACAACAGTCGTATACTGCTGAGTGGATTTGTAAATTAATTCTACATAACGGTCTGAAGTATATAGTTTATTAAATAAGTTTTTTTCCAAATTACGTGCAGAACTTATTATATCTTATATATTTTTTTAATTTCTGCTTTAGTATGTATAAATGTTTTAATTGTAAAGCACTTGTGAACGTATTTAGCTATGAAAAGAGTGCTATATAAATATGGTATAATAATAATAATAATAATAATAATAATAATAATCTCTATGACCATGGTGGCAGAACTCCTACAAACTGGACTTGGCTGGTGACCGTAAAACGCCTCTGAACTTGAATTTGTTCTATCTTTTAAACCAACTGAATGCCTATTCCCTCGTGTTTAACGTTAATTGCAATGCTAAATACTGGTTTCGAATTTACCTCATCGGCACATATATACTTATTCTTATCACAAAAGTGTCATGCTGTTATGCAACAATCTCTTTCAGCTATATATACTTGTATTTATAAATGTTGCATAGCATTTGAAGTAAAGGGGCATCTATCGTACGAATATGACAGACTTTATGACATTGCTATATTGATAACATTTATCATGGGTAGACATAGACGCACTGCGATTCATATCCGCACATGACCATTTCCTAATCTGAACCGAGATCTACATGAAGAGGGTTAAAGAGAAAGTGTTGGTGTCTGTTGAACTCAATTAAATACTGCTTAAATTAGTATTTGGAATGCCGATATAAATTCCAATACACAGTATTTGAATCTCTAAATACATTTTGAAGGTAGAAAATTGAAATATAGTTAGAGGTTTTTATATGTATTCATTTATCTGAGGACGAGACTTTGTTAAGCATGTTTAACGGTTTTGTACTAGAAAAATGACACTAATTGCTATTAATAGTTGTGTCATAATCTGACCGAAGATCAACTGGAGAAACATATTAATGCAGGTGAGTCGAATTCCGATTGTTTCGTGCAGAGTTTAGGTGGTATGCTTTATAATTACGAGTACGAATTGATAACAAATGCTTACACGGTATAGATATGTAGGGATTAAAATATAAAAATGCAACATAATTTCACATTTCAGTGCAACATATCACATGATCTTAGTGTCGTTAAGACTTACTCTCCTGCACGCTGCAAGGTTTATGTACGTCATATATGTTTTGACCGAGGGTAAACAAACCGTCATGTGACCAGCTTATCAAGGCCACGTTCAGCTACTAAATAACTTCCTGTATCGGTATAGTTGAGTTTTCACTAACTACCTAGTTGTGCCTGTATGAATGTTTCACATGGATATGCATGCACACAATAGCGATGGCACAATGTTAATTGATTAATGATTCCAGATGGAGATGTGTGTGATGCGAGTAAGTTTTTCAAAATGTCTTGTTAATTCGAACTAAAAATATAATTGTCATGTCTGTATAAATATTTGAAATAATACAGTATTCATGAATGATAGCCTATGAGTTGATTATGATTTGCGGCGCAATTTGACTCACGTGATATGATATTGAACATAATTATATTGAAATTTATTTTTCAAACAATGTCCCGTTTTCTAATAAGGTCTTGCTTTCAATATATTGTTTCTCCTAGGAGTTGGGTCTAAAGGTCAATTGTGAGGATGAGGTGAAGCGTCCGTTTTAAGCATGTCATTATAGTTACTACTTTGAAAAAAGTATATCAACTGAAACAAACACGTGAAGTTATCCCTTCCGCGAAAGCCTATATTATTTTGTAGAAGCAGAGACAAATGCATGACTAGGTCACCAAATATCATGTGCACATTTATGTACGTACTCCCGTTCCACCCATGTTACATATACTCGTATTTGCTACAATTTTAATTCGTCCACAAAACAAAAAGCAGAGCATGTCATCAGCATTTTGAATTCAGGAACCTGTATTTGTAGCGCGGACACTCATTAGTCATAGTGATATGCATAATTACGGTTTGCATCGAGTGCAGCTTTATCGAAGCATTCTGTATTGCGAACGTTATAATGTCAAATTAGTTGTGGAATGGACACATGCATTATTTATATGTAACTGATATTCGGTGCACCAGGTAACTAAATCCGATGTCGGTCAACATCAAATTAACATATTAATTTACCTGACTTTTACATGTGTTATTATGCTATGTTTTATATAGTATTATCCGTCTTTCATGTTGTGGGTAAGTCTTGGGGGGGGGGGAGAACTGTACTTACACTGTTTGTTAAACAAGAGTGACTTCGAGATAAGTGCGAGATTACTGCACATGTGAGTTTGTGTTTTGTTTGTGGTGTTTCCTGTTTGACTCAGACATGCACTTTAAGGACTTCCGTAAACCGGTTAAAACACCAGTTATGGTTTTGCCACTGACCGTTTCATGCAGTACTCACGCTTAATTGTATATTCCTTTAATGTGATTGTACTTCTGTGTTTGTTAATGTTTCAAATATTCATGCCGTGACTATGTTTGTTTTTCTATCGCTGTTTTGTTGGTGGTTGCGTCTTGTGTGTGATTTACCTGCTTGACAGAAATACCTTTTTTCATTTAATCCTCTTTGTGTACGTTCCTGTATTTTCAAGACACCGTATCCCCCGCCATACGTGAATTGTGGTTTGGGAGGAACTGCACCATCATAATTGGCAAGATGTATAATTGGCCATTATATGTATCGAATAATACCTATGGGAACAACTTGTGCCCCTCTTGTTGCAGATTTGTTTTATATTGCTATGAGAGGGAGTTCATGCTTAGCCTAAAACATTGTACACAATATGACATTGTTAGTGCTTTTAATAAAACGTCTAGGTATTTAGACGATATTTTAAATTTGGATAATCCTTATTTTGAAAATATGTTTTTTATTTACTCAAAAGAAATTACTTTAAACATAACGAATCGGTCCGACATCCAGGCTTCGTAATTTAGTTATAACTCATAATCTTCTTAAGCATGGCTACATATATCAAACAATTCGGAAAGCTTTTTCAAAATTTAATTATCAAAATTTAATTATCGAAATTTACCCCTCATTAGTAAATATGAATGCAATTTACGGACGTTAATACAACGAGGTATGTCTCACCCAGTTTTCTATGGTGATGTTATCTACAGACTTAGGAAAGTTAGGGATCATATCCATTTTCACGGATTGTTTATTAAACGCATCAAAACGTTTAGGAAGAACGATTATGACCCTATTATATTGCAACACACTGAATGTTGGGTTATCGACGCCTTTGCGGTCGGTCGTTACGTTTCCATCTTTTCTTGCATGATGACAGGCCGAGGGTAGTACACTATGATGGTATACTCTTAAACCCAGAAATAGGATGAGCTTACCAGACTCCTGTATTGCCTTTTCTCTGTCGTGCCCTTTACGGCTTCCCTACAGTTGCTATGTCTTCGGAAAAGTCATTGAGTATATATGTGACGGACTCTCACAGTGGTTATGCTATAGTTTACATTTTGTACTGTGATTTCTGTATTCTATGTTGTGGGGAAGTCCGGCGGGGATACCTTTATCTACAATATTTGTTAAGCTAGGATGACTTTGAGATAAGTGTGAGGTTAGGACGTCCGTGAACCGGTTTGAACCCCCAGTGGTGATTTCGCTACTAACCGTGCCAAGGCGGTACTCTCTTTGTCACCCTTATGTTTGTTTGTCTTGTGTGTCTTTGTGCTTGCGCTTTTGTTCATGTTTGTCTCTGGTGCATGTGTGTTCGCTGGTGTGTCATGTGTTCTTCTTGTGTGTATGCGTGTTTTTGGTGGTGTGCGTGTGTGTGTGTGTGTGTGTGACATGATGTCTAACTATGGTTGTATGTGTCTATGTGTATAAATTGCTATATAAATTGCTTTCAGTCGGTGTTTTGGTGATGGTGGCGATTTGTGTGTGGCTTTTCCTGCGTGACTTTACTACATATTTCCTTTTTTATATACTAACACGATTAAGAAACTGTACATTTGTTATACTTACGAGTACAAAACATAGATAAATATGGTATCAAAACATAGATAATATGGTATGCGCAAAATTCGTAATGCTAACCTTTGTTACAAAAAAAGTTATTCCAAATATAAAAATGCGCTGTGTCTTTATCGTGTTGATCCGCAGATGAGGAGGCCACCCTATATACTGGTATTTTGTCACGGAACTTGGCAAAGCGACAACTACCGTTTACTTTTCACACCATCGTCCTTCACACACAAACTCATGATCTGTAATTTTTTAAATCACAATTAAAAATACGCGATCTTGTAGCCAATACATTTTGCGCATTTTGATAGCAAGTTTTGCTATGGTTTGTACTTTAAGACTCCACTATTTTGCTTGTAGTTTCAGATTATAGCGGTTTGTTCGATAGCTGCTACAGCCAGTGTAACAGGTGATCTTTCTAGATATATTCATTATTTAATTTAAATTATCATGACAACAAGCATCCAACACTGTGTTACTAGTTTAACAAAATTGTAAGCAACTCAACTCGATTAATATAGATCATACTTTCATTTAACAATCTACGTTAAACGGCATGCGTTTCATTTAAATGAAATTAGATTCAGTTTTTAGATATATATGTTTTAAGCAATGCCCAGTAACATTCTATATGACTATCTGTTCTTAGCAGTTTGACAAGGCATAACTTTAATGACGACACAATTCAAGATGATTATTACATATTATGGTATATAATACGCACATACGGTACGATATGAAGACGTCTGCAGATAATTATTCGTTAACGCTTCGCTTGCTATTTGCGTCTAAATACCTACCTGTAAATAGTGAAGGTCCAGATGAGACAGTTCCTGCAGGAGCTGTCTCATCAGGGTCTGCACTATTTACAAATATTATGAAACTGGGTGATCCTTCGAAAGCAAAGGTAGAAATACACAGAGAAATTGCAGACTCGGTTTTATTGAATCTGTTCATGAGAGTAATTAAAAGTGCAACACTACTCACGCACCCTAGCACCGGCTTAAGCAGTATTCAATTTTAAAATAACATGAGACCTAATGATACCGAAGGATCAGAACATATAACAACACTGCGAATGAAGTACGGGCGACTTTCTACGGCCGGCACACAAGCATTTAACACCTGCTGTTGTGAAGTACATATATTCTGAAAATGGGTGATCCTTCGAAAGCAAAAGTTGATTGTGCAACCAGTGCACTCCACAGCAGTGATTGCACAGCGATATCTGTACACAATGAAGATATATGTAATTATACAACAGGCATTGATAAAGTGAGAGAAATGTATTTTTAAATTCAGCAAGAGAGGGTTAAAGATGCTGATAAAGATGTTCTCGACTTAGATTAAACCTTATACATATATGTGATATTTTCGTATTTGTTCTGCAGCTTTCTCATGCAACGTAAAAGAAAATTGTTCTTGCTGCGCAGACGGTGGTTTAAGCTGTAGCAACAGAAATGATAACGTTTGTGAGGGACCCTGTAAGGACGGTTACTGGGGTGCAAAATGTATCAGGAGATGTCCTAATGAATGCGTATCGTGTGACCAGTCATTTGGGATAACAAATGCCTGTTTCAGCTGTATTCATGGTCGATATGGGACGAACTGCAGTGACACATGCCCACAATGTATCAGTTGTGCAAAACAAACTGGCATCTGTACAAGTTGTGATGATGGATATTACGACACGGAGTGCCAACGTACTTGTCCTGTAAACTGTTTGGATTTGCGATGTCATGTAACCACTGGGAGATGCAACCAATGCAGCGCAGGCAATTATGGTGATATGTGCAATCTGAATTGTTCAGACACCTGCGCCGGTTTGGCCTGTGAGAGAGACACAGGCAAATGTCACATATGCATTGACGGTTACTACGGCGAATATTGTAACAATGTTTGTAACCGAAACTGTCTCGGTAAACTCTGTGACAGGTCATGTTGTATTTGTAACGAATGTGTCGAAGGAACATTTGGTATGCATTGTACTGGAACATGTCCGGCCACGTGCAAGAGTGGTGCATGTGACCGGGATCGGGGTACTTGTACACAAGGATGTATTGATAATGTAAATGGTGATACATGTGATGAGTGCCTAGATGGATATTATGGTGCTATGTGTAACTATACTTGCCCTTCAAATTGCTTAAGTAGTGTCTGCAACCTCACAAATGGAGAGTGTTTATCTGGTTGCAAACCTGGATATTCCGATTCTACATTCTGCTGTGTTAACAACTTGAATTGTGATTCCTGTGCATCACAGATTGTATGCACATCATGCACGAAGGGCCATTTTGGTAAGGAATGTCAGCACAACTGCCCTGATAAATGTAAAGGTGGATGCGACAAATCTACCGGAGAGTGTGCTTCTTGTCCAATACATTTCTATGGACCCAGATGTGAAAACACCTGTTCTGATACATGTTTGACGACTTACGATCGACTTTCGCGTTGTTTGTACGATAACGGCGATTGCAAGTTTGGATGTAAACCTGGTTACTATGGTAAAACTTGTGAACGTGAATGTTTTGATATGTGTGGTAGTAGTTGCTATCAGATCTCAGGGGAATGTCACAGTTGCAAGTATAACCGGTTTGGACCGTTTTGTGAACACCCCTGTTCCAAGAATTGTGTTAGCAATGACGAATCTGCAATATGCAATGAAACTACTGGCAGCTGTTTGAATGGGTGCTTGGATGGTTTCTATAATGCTAAATGCGATCAAAAATGCAGTCCAGCTTGTTTGAAAATGGTATGCAACATAACTACGGGACAGTGTAACGACGGATGCGCTTTGGGATTTTCGGGAGCGTTTTGTACAGCAGACACGCCAAGTACAACGGACGCACAGTACACCCCAAGTACATCGGACGCACACTTATCGGGTAAAGTTTATTCGAACTTGCTGGCCTTATATTTTAAATCTACAAGTATAAACATTTCACCTTGTATGAGCATTATCCATGAATGCATGAAGTATGCTACTTCTTGTTATACTCACTATGTTAACCTGCTGTAAGGACTTTACAGTACAACTATTAAATTTACAGTGCAACTATGAACAACTCGTATATAAACACACTAATATAAATTACTGCTAACTACAATGGCAATTTCACAAGTATTGTTTGGTTTTTATTGCTTAGATTCTGAAGCCGATCGATCAGTCATAGTTGGTGTATCAGTCGGAGTAGTGGCGGCCCTACTGATTGGATCAATTGCCGGTGTTTGTGTATTCAAGAAAAGGTTAGTAAATGTTTTGGAATTGACCTCCATACTGCAGATCCTAAAACAGAGCCCACTATTGTATTGGTCATTGCAGTTGTTATTTGATCACATTTGGGTGAAGGTTTTCAGAATAAATGTCCATGGTTTTGCATTCATTACAGGATCTTAAGCAAAAATAAGGGGATCAATGCAACAGGAACTGAGACTTCTTACGACGATTTGCAAGTTGACTTAAGAAATACTGATTCCACGTATTCATGCATTTCTCGTAACCCCCGTGAGTATTACAAGTTTTATTTAGAAATATGTTCAGTTGTTTAACGCGATAATGATATGCAATAACAGACGAATAAAACATATTGCACAATTGTTCATCAGAAAGCAACTAATTCATCATCATTTATGCATTAGCCGTACTTTATATTATATAGTGTATACCTTTGATATAATCCTACTGAATTTGTATATACTTAGGATGATTTTATAGAATAATCGTGACTCGTTTTCGTATGATTACAGTGAGAATCATACACAAATATATTTTTCAAACAATTAATTGCAGGTGCATAATTATGACAATTTGTATCAAAACATGTTCCTACCTCATTCGTCATTAAATATATCGTCTTCTTATTTCCACAATGACCTTAGAGACGTTTTAGCACTTTTTAGAAATGCTGGTTTGAATGTTCTACAGATAATAACTCTTTAATACATCGGCGATATTTGCTAACATCTGGCATACACAAACATTTTGTATGCTAGACTTAAACAAATAATTATTAACGGTGAAATAAAAACGAAAGTCCTGTCGAACATTCAAGCCAACACGTCTGAAAAGTGCAGAAACGTCTCTTATTTCATTGCGACGATATGTATGATACGGTCCTTCGGCCGAATATATTAAAACATAAACTTATGTATGTCAGTGAGTTGTTAAATAAACATATACACACATTTGCAGGTAATACCGTCATCGAGAGTCAAGTTTACCTCAACACGGAAATAACTCAAAGCAACAATGGTGATTCAGATATAACGGAAACCACGCCAACTTGACTATTATGTTTGACTATTATGTTTATTGATAGACATGAGAAAAATCATGTGTGGAAAAACTACTATTGCCCATGGGCAAAAGAAGTTGTTATTACATATTAAATATTAGGATTTCAAGATTGCGGATAATATGTCATACAATCGATATTTCAACAGTACATATACGTTTTCGAGGGCGTAGGCATAGGCTTAAGCTGTTCGGTGAAAATATTACAGTCACGCAATATGAATGAAAGGAAAAGTGGATGTAAATATATCATCATATATCTTTGGTTACAAGTCAAATACGCAAATGTCATTCTTTCATATAACAAACAATACATAGATATGATGATGCAATTTGCACAGGTGTAAAAATATAAAACAACGTCTTAAAATATAGAGAGTCGATATATAAGATATGTCAACGAAATATACATACTATTTATCTTATAGTAGATCAGTTGGCAATGTTAATGTATCAACTCTTTACATTGTTGGATTTAAAGACAAAGTTAAATATGTTGTAAGAATAGATATAGGTAACAGATCTTTAAGAAGTTAATTGGCATGCATTAACACATTAACATATATCTAGAATGAAACCAAACACATTATACACAGACAGACCAGATCCTACAGGGGAAATCTGTTCTTAGTCTACTTTATTTGCAAAAGTAAGTGATGTGTTACAAAAAACAATAGGTAAAACGCTC
Organism: Azorinus chamasolen; assembly: GCA_963576725.1. Classification (NCBI taxonomy): domain Eukaryota; kingdom Metazoa; phylum Mollusca; class Bivalvia; order Cardiida; family Solecurtidae; genus Azorinus; species Azorinus chamasolen. The sequence goes on along the minus strand of OY755250.1, from coordinate 35,755,117 downwards.
GTCTCAATGAGATCCTGTGAGACCAACGATCTATTTCCGATTTTCTGATATTACTATCAGTACCAGAAAAACAAATTGTAAGTTCAATAAAGTTCCTCCATCTGCTGACTCTAGATATATCCTTATGTCCATATAACACAATTTCGACGATAGTTGAACATTTGCTTAACGTAGACACCGTCAATAATGTCAAATCGTGCAAAAGTTACAGCGGATAACCTGTAGTCGTATTCATAAAGCTCCTAAGGAGAAACTTCATAAAATTCCTTTGTCTCTTGAATAGTCCTAAATTTTATGATAAATACGGATAAAGAGAAATAAACCTGTATATTAAATATATACTTAATCAATTACTCTAGAAGTCAATGAATAAAATATTAATCAATAGTTTTGCTATGAATGTAGACAGCAATTTTTTCTGAAGGTGTGCTAATTTTAAAATATTTTAGAGATTTTTGAATATGGGTGCTGATGTTACACAATATGTAAACCATGATAGTAGCATATCATTTAGTAACGATTTGACTATTCATTAATATTTAATTATTCAGATTTCGATCAAGATTTCTCCCACTCTTCGATAAGAGCCTGTTTAAGAACAATCAGTATATTAATGATTCATTTCATAAACATTCGTTCTAAAGTATACCAAATTACATTGTCAATGGGGAACAAATTCATATATCTTTGCCACCCATTCTCTGTTGTAATAAATCCTAGATTTGAAGAAATTTACTTTATATTTGGCACTTCTTTAGGCACTTCCCGATGGAATATCATGTTTAATGTGTGTCACTGGGAAATATTCGGAGAACAGTTCAAACACCTGAAAAAGATATAGTCTCGGAATATGTAAAAATGTGCAATGATTTTAAGTCTGGTCATAACATAAAACAACATAAACTTTCTACTTTGTACTGGATTCTGAAACTACATAAAAACCCTTATAAGTCGCGTTTTATTGCCAACTCTAGCTGTTGTACCACTATTAAATTATCTATACTTTTGACGTCCCGTCTTACTACGATCAAAGAACATGTTAAACGCTACTGTGATAAAATATATGAAAATTCTGGTATTAATGTTTTTTGGTCCATAAAAAATTCAAATGATGTTTTAACAAAACTTGAAAATGAACAGTATAACATTTCTTTACTGAGCTCTTATGATTTATCTACACTCTATACTACTCTACCTCACCATCTTATAAAGGATAGACTTATTAAATTAATAGAAAAAACCTTTGCCAGAGAAAACAAAATGTTCATTGCTTGTAATGTTCAACGTTCATTCTTTTCGAATTCAGAAGTTGAACATTACACAATGTGGATTTGCCTTGATGTTTGTAGATCTCTTAACTTTCTTTTAGATAATATATGTGTGCGTAATGGAGATACCATATATCGTCAAGTTGTTGGTATACCCATGGGTACAAATTGTGCCCCTCTTGTTGCAGATTTGTTTTTGTATTACTACGAGAGGAATTTAATGCTTAGCTTAAAACCTGATACACATCCCGATATTGTTAATGCTTTTAATAAAACTTCAAGGTATTTAGACGATATTTTGAATTTAGATAATCCTTATTTTGATACTATGGTTTCTTCAATCTACCCAAAAGAACTGTCTTTAAACAAATCTAATCAATCTGACATTAATGCTTCATTTCTAGATTTGAATCTTTCAATTACAAATGATAAAGTTTCGTCCAAAGTATACGATAAAAGAGAAGATTTTAATTTTAAAATTGTTAATTATCCTTTTCTAGATGGGATGTGCCACGTTCTACATCTTATGGTGTTTATATTTCTCAACTTATTAGGTTTGCCCGAGCCTGTTCTTTGCTTGAAGATTTTAACAGACGTAATTTAGTTATAACTGATAAACTTCTTAAGCAAGGTTACAGACATCATAAACTTCGGAAAACCTTTTCTAAATTTTATTATCGAAACTTACCTCTCATTAGTAAATATAATTGCAATCTACGGACGTTACTGCGATAAGGCATTTCTCAAGCAGAATTTTATGGGGATGTTATCTACAAACTTAGGAAAATTCGGGGTCATATCCATTTTCATGATTTGTTTATAAAACGCATTAAAAAATTCAAAAAGAAAGGTTATGATATTATTACAGTGCTCGCTCCCTACAACGGCCCTCTCAATAACGATTCCCTCCTTACAACAACGTAGGTCACTGTTTCCGAAACAACAAGGCTCAGGAAACAACTTTTTCCATCGTATTTTCTTTATGCCTCCATCTAATCCTATGTTGTGACCACTCTTTAGAATCGTCACTTTGTGACGATTCTAAAGAGTGGTCACAACATAGGGTTTGATTGAGGCATAACGCATTTAGTTCTCGAAATACACCTGATCTTGGGATCTGCAAACACGCTAATTATGTTTGATTTTCCCTCCTTATAACAACTCCCTCTGAACAACACATACAATCTTCGTATCCCAAAGGGTGTCGTTGTAGAGAGGGAGCACTGTATATTGCAACACACTGCATGTTTGGTTATCGACCCTTTTACAGTCGGTAGCTACGCTTCCCTCTTTGCTTGCGCGATGACAGGCCGAGGGTAGTACTCTATGATGGTATACTCCTAAACTTGGATACAGGAGGAGCTTACCAGACTTATGTATTATTTTTTCCCTGTCGTGCCCTAAACGGCTTACCTGCAGGTGCTCTGACTTCAGCAAAGTCATTGAGTACATATTTGACGGATTGTCACAGTTATTATGCTATGTTTTACATGTTGTCCTGTGTTCACCGTCGTCTATGTTGTGGGTAAGTCCAGCGGAGATACCTTTATTTACAATATTTGTAAAGCTAGGGTGACTTTGAGAGAAGTGTGAGGTTAGGACGTCCGTAAACCGGTTTAAACCCCCAGTGGTGTTTTTGCTGCTGACCGTGCCAAGGCGGTACTCTCTTTGTCACCCTTCCTTGTGTTTGCCTAGCGTCTTTGTGCTTGTGGTTTGTTCATGTTGTGGAACGTTTGTCCCTGTTTCTTGTGTGTCTTTTGGTGTTTTCTGTGTTCATTTCGTGTGTGTGTGCGTTTGGGTGTGTGGTTGTGTGTGTGTGTGTGTGTGTGTCATGCTGTCTATCGGTGTTTTGGTGGTGGTTGCGTCTTGCATGTGGCTTTGCCTGCTTGACTTTACTACTTTTCCATTCAAAACATAATCAATATAGTTGACTGAGTTGTCATCTGTCAATGATTCTAATTTCTGTTCTGCGATTGTAAAAAACACAAGCCCATGCCTTGAACCCGGCTGCTTGTATTTGGCGTCGACATGTTAAACAAATTACTAACGTAACAAACTTTACGACTAGATAGGGGAGGCTTTTAGTCTATGACAACCGATGAAGTTCCTGTTTATATGAGTGAAATATATAGAGGATCTTACATGAGTGTTTTTAAAAGACGAATTTAATAAATCCAATAATCATGAACACGAATGCAAGATCCTATTTATAACATAACACACACAAATGTTATTTGCAGCCAATATTTCAGCAATAACGTGGATTGTTATAAATTCTCCTTACATATAGAAATGATGAATGAAAGGTGTTATTAGGTTCGCTAGGTAACTGGGACAAAGTAGGTACAACTTTTCCAACTTTTGTTTTTACTTACTGTCATATCAACCAGAATCTAATTCATAATTCACTCTCTGGTATTCAATTTAACTGTGATAGTATATGATAAAAAAACATACAGAAACACGTCAAAATAAATTTTGAGTTACAGTTTTGACATACATAGTTACAAACACGTCACATTATGACGTCATTGTACACACCATGTGTCTATGTAAAGCACGCCATTTACATGAAGACCCACATACAGTCGCCAACACGTCCGACACTCACTGTCAATTGGATTCGAAATGCGCCTTCGTTTGGTATATTAAGCCCTTCATTAGTGTTGTATGTATACACATGGACATGGACATTTCCACCGAGAAAAAATCTCGATTCAAGTTCAGTGAAAATGTTTGAAATGGACAAAAGATTCAGTACGAACTGCTGCATAAAATGTGTTGGAACAGGAGGAAGATTTTCGCGATCAGCTGAGTTAGTGAGTATAGCATATTTGAAATATGTTTGTGCTGTGCTGGATTCAGATGACTATAGTTGTTGATTGATGAGATATTTGTATGAGTAGAAATCTGCATAAACAAAAGGACATGCGGTGAAGAAAATGCAAAGTTGAGGAGGCATTTTAAATGTAGAATGTATTGTATGGGTCAGAGTAGCTGGTAGGTCATTTTTTGGCATACATTTTGTATATGATTCCTGACAGCGATTACACTTTGTATTATTTTATCGAAATT